>BJFM01003167.1:107873-119426 GCA_016586285.1 Arothron firmamentum | reverse complement strand
AAAGAAAAAATTGCTGCCATGCCGTCAAACACATCCAGTTTCAGCTCAGAACGGTAAAACAACAAACTGGAGAGAATAATTGCAGATCCAGGCTCAATACTGTATTTGAGTGGCTATTGGTTTTCACCTCAACATCCTTAAAGTCATGACTTAATTAACTTAATTCCAGCTGGTTTGTGATTGTCTTTCAGAATGAGCCTTTTGTTCGTGAGGTTTTGTCAGGATATAACAATTAAGTGTCACCATGTCGCAGCAGAAAGCGAGCGGATTCTTTCAGTGCTTTTGGACCGATTCAGATAAATAAACTGTGTTAGCTATCTTAGCTCATGCGCTTCTCTTCTTTTGATGTATGTCAGCCACTGGCTCAGCCTCAGATCACCTTTTACATCTCTCCAGCTCACTGTCTGTTCCAGTTTAGACTCTGTAACTCATCAGTGCCCTGTTAGCCATGACCACTGCAGATGTGGCAATGTCATGTTCTGGAAATTGCAATGTGTTTCTGGTGAGATCAGGACGCAGAGTCTGTGTGAGGGAAGCTAAAGTTGCTCCAAGCAGCAAACCTTTTTCCTTCTCCTATTCTGACATCTCCCCCTCTCACCAAGGTTGGGGGCTGTGTTAGTGACCACCCATTAATTGGAGTGAATAAGTGAATAAAAAGGGGGATGTACGTGCACTATTACAGTTTCCTTTCTGCTTACGTTGATTTATTACTGTCGTGTAAGCAAGCCCTGATGCTAATAATCTGGTGCTTGCAGATGCATTTCTACCGAGCTCCTCTGCTTTCTTGCAGACTGGAGGGCCTTGAACTGTCAGTGTCTTCCCCCTGGAGCTCCAGAAACACACAGTATCAACTTTCTGGTTCAGCAGCTTTGATAATAATCTGACCTCACCTGTTTGGTCGACTCCGGCAGTCATGATTTCCATCCCCTACTCTGAGAGCTAGTATTTCTCGAAGGTTATTTTGTGACAAGCCTCCTCTAAAGCCGTCTCCCCTGAAGCTGCTTTGGATTGTGGCCATGTTTTTGTTTTTTTTCTTCGCACAAATCACTGCCAATTAACATTAAAAGCTGGCAATGGGTGGCACCTCTGTTTTCATTACCGTCCCCAGATAAAGAACACCCACCCAAACATGCAGCAACAATGCGTCTAAAGGTCACCTTGACGTGGTGACGAGCCGGTGATTTGTGTGAAGACGGGCAAAAACAGAAGCAGACTCTGCGTCTGTTTAATGCTAAACTCGCAGGAAAAGTGTACCTAAAGGCTGTGTACATTAAACAGAACTTTCATGAAATAATGATACGCTCCAGAAGGTGTTACTTTTATTTCCTCTGATTTATTCATCGTGGCATTTCAGAGAACATGTGTACAGCTGCCAGACCTGAAGTAGGTTAGCTCTGCTCCTACACTTAATACACCGTGAAGGTCTGGGCCACATCTGGTTCTCTTTCATGCCTGTAGGCTGTTTGCTTACCGTACCTGGTACACTGCGTTATACAGGCCTGACAGGAAGGTGTGCAAGTGCATTTACTCCTGCTTTTATGACACTCTTGTCCTCGTCTGATCAAAAATAACAATACAATGATAATTAATTGATTAATAATAATGACGCTGTCATCCCTGTTAAGAATTATGGACCGTTACATGACACTGTTGGAGCCTTTTTGCAAAGATCAAGTAAAGTATATATTATTTATATTATGTAAAATATTTGTCATGTTAAAAAGCAAATTAGGATTGAGTGAAAATAAAGTGGCAAAAACACGCTTTATTATTACATTACTATTAAAAGTGAAACTCCAAGTTAGATTTTGTTACTTCCATTTAGAACACTACAGTTCCATGCGATTTTTTTTTTAGATTCTATCTTCCTTCCTCCCTGACTCAGTTAATGATTCCAGAACCGGAACTTCCGCATCTGCTCGTTCCACCTCAGCTCTGCAGACACCCAGCAGCCTGACTATCTAATTCCTGTTCTCGGGTCACAGCCAACACATGTCTCGGATGCCAGGATCAGCCCTCTGCGCTGCCGAGCCGTCGCTATGACGACGCTTTCCGCCTTCCGTGCCCTGGCATGTGCCAGGGAGCGCCCCCCTGGCAGCTCCTAAGTGGTGTTTCCAGTCTGCCACACTGTTCCCACCATGATTAATTACCATCCTGATGGAATGTGAAGGATCCTGAAATGTCACGGTGATGACACGGACCCGTCAGCACCGGCCAGCTGGGAGGAGCTCATGGCACATCTGGAAGGAAGGAGATCAAAGTAAAAAAAAATGTTATTAAAATTCCTGTTATCTCCACTCTTATTCTGAGATAACCGTCCATGTTGGATTAACTTGACTTTTCTACCAGCTTACCTCGCTCCCTAGGTCTAGCTTTCATACTGACTTGTTATTGATTAAATCAATTTAAATTCCACTTCCACTTAGAAAGTCCAATTATTTCATCACAGAGTGCTAGAAAAAATACTTTCTCTCCTTTAACGCAACAATCAATATTCACTGACAGCAAAAGACCAGTAAAAACTTGGCTTTATTATTAATTATTGCAGATCCACGTCTATATACTCTGTGCTCCTTCCATTCAGGCTCTCCGCAGCAGGCATTAAAACTTCATGTAGCCACGTTTTAGGTCGTAGTTGTCTACGTGTTTAATCCACTCGTCTCGGTTAAAAACAGTAGGGGAAGGTAGCACTTGATGAAAAACACAAATGACATACCAAATTTCCCTGATGAATTGGTCCATTTACTGAAATAAATTGAATTGATGCAAAGGATCCCACAGGAGCAGAAAATTGTTCAGCTATGGACGAAAACCCTTTCAGAGCTGAGGCTCCTCGGAGTCGCCAAGATTATTAGTATTATGCATAAGGCTTGTAAAGATGTGCTGACAGCCCGTGTTTATCCTTCTTAATAATAGCTTGTTGTCGATTTTTTTTTCCCCCGCCCGAGCTAAATTTTTTACTAATTAACTTGGGGCAAAAAGAGGAACAAATGCAATTATTTAAATGAAAGTCGCTGATCGCTTTGTTATTGTGTGAGGGGAGCTTTCCTTGGGATCTCAATTATGGTGATATTTCTCTTCCTCTGTTGAAATTTCAGATGTGCAAATGCTAGCTGTGCTAACTGCTCTCCACTTTCTTTTGTGCATATTAAGATTTTTTGAAGCTTGCAAAAACAAGCAGTGCACATGTTTACCTGACAACACAGATTGGTCAGAAGGTAAAGGAGCAAGTGACTGGAGGTATAGGGAATGTATATTTTTAGCCAGGTTTGACCCTAGTCTCCACTGCTGCGCTCGCCCCTCACTGACCCGCTCTGATGCTGCCACAGAGGACGTGGGAGGCCAGTTATATCTGAATCCCATCAGGATGAGGCAGATGAATGAGTCAACAGCTGTGAGGCAGATCTGCACGGAGCCATAGTTGCATCTAAACCAGACAGATTAACTATCGTTATTTCACTAAAACACAAATATAACCCCCACTGGTTTTTAAAATCGAACCTGGAAAACTGTGTTTATTTGCGTATTTCAAAAGGCAAAATGCTGCTGTGACAACAGAGGGAAAGCACCTTGCTGTTGCATTTTAATTGCTCTCAATTCAAACCTTCTGCCCACATCAAAGATGGCTGAATTCAGATGGTTACCGGCGGATTCAAATAGCCTATTTACAGCAGGCGTACTTCTGCAGACTGATGAGTTGCCATCTCGGCAGTGACCCCAGTCTTCTTTTGTGCTTTTGAAAGGCTCATCTGATTAGCAAGGCCGCGCAGAAAGCAGCCGTGACAGTGACGGCGCTAGCTGTTTCATCTGAAAATGAGAAGGTGCAGAGCTGGTCCCACCTTATTTTGTGAGTGTCTGTTGTTGTGACCGTGCAGTATTTATTTGTTTTTATCACAGTGGATACTTCCCTGCTTTTATTCATGCATGGATGAAAATGACACGCTCTCTGATTCAAACATCGGCCATCAAACGCCTGCACCTCCTTCACTGGATCAGTTGAGCTGAGTGGAAACCTGGAGGAGGTAATGAGGATTTCACCACGCGGGAGAGAAACAGCCCCAGCGGCTCCTGCTCAGATCAATGCTCATTAATCTTTCTGTGTGGAACCTGGATGTGCGTTTTAAGGGGTTGAGGGTGTGCTGACCCAAGTGCAGCGTGTCTTTCTGGGTCCAACATCCACGGTTTTCTGAGTTTCGACTCCGCAGCAGTTCTGGCCCGTCTGTCTGTCCAGCTATGTGTCAAATCCTGCAACAGCAGTTAAAGTGATGAACCCCTTAATTAAAGCAAAAAAGACAGCAGACTAGATTGTTAATGACAGAATCCATCTTAAGCATACAATTTAATTCAGTCCCAGATGAAAAATAAGTCAAACTGATCCAATTTGAGTATTCTTGTATGTCAACACATCTGAAAATCCCATCATGGTTATGCATTCAGAGGATTCATCAGGAATAAAGGAGTTTGTGAAAAAGAAAAGATTCAGGTTGATTTATTATTTTTTCTTCTCTGACCGCTCACCTCTTTCAGAAAGAGGAAAGGTTAATTTGATGGACTTCAGACCTTGACGATGTTATTTGGACCCTTTATGCTTTCACACACAACCTGCACGCGGTGGAAATGTTAAAAAGTGCTTAAGAAAAGTTTAAAAGCTGGAAATGCCGGAAATGCATTTTTCACAAATGTGAGAAATTCATCTCCATTTTTTCCCCCGCCGTATGTTTGCAAATATATCTGGATGTAAAGAGTTCTGCATAGGTGGAGATGAAATGCTGTAGTACATACAGTATGCCAGGCCAGTGGGTGGGTGGGTCTGTAACTTGTTCAACCTGCAAAATTTAGAAAAGTAACTAATATAAACCGAGACAATCTCCAAGAGAACATGGTAGACCTACAAAAATGTGCTTGTTTGGGTGAAGGATGAGTTGTTTTTGGCTCATTTTTAACTAGAAAACAGTGAAGCGTTGAAAGAATATCAACGGGGAGTTGTTCTAACCGGGGGGGGTTCAGGAAATGACCCCTTCAATCACAATCACGACTTCTGAAGAATTTAAACTTCCGACTTTGCTGTGTTTGTTTTTAGGCTGTTAAAACACCCGCAGAGGCCACAAAAGCAAAAAAAACATTCCATGTGGGCAGAACCGAGCAAGAAGTCCTGGGGTGCCACTAAACCACCTGGGAAGGTGGGCAGAGACATCAGCACTGCTGTGAAAAACATTTGAGGGAACGATTCCCTCTCAAGTGGAGTGGTGAAAGTGTGTTGGAATACTTTAATGAATCTGCGTTTATGATCCCCGTGCAATTCAGCCACCCACACAAGTGTTTCACACAGAAGCTAATATACTGTTGTAATGAATTATAACCAGCAGATCACATGACAGACATTATAATAACTTTTTATTCAGTCCCACTAATATTGTTGGGGGACCCAGGAGGGGATTACTGTATATGACATTGTAGCTTCAGAGCGAGAGGAGATTCGGTCTCAGCGGAGCGAGCGGCACAAACAGCAGCATCAGAAGTCATCGCTTTTCTGAAGTCGGCTACTTGGGTTTCACCTTCAGAGCGACACAGTTTGAATAACCAAATGCAGTTGTGGAGTTTAGTACCCTTCATCCGTCTGCGCCACTCAGAGATGCGTTCTGAGGACGCAGACAGCGATGGCAGCCATAACCTCCACAAAAAAAGGTTAAATTAAGAGCACTTAGAGAGATGATGCTAATCCAGGCTGGCACCAGCGCATAAAAAGTATAAACACATTTATTTAAAAAGAAGCTCATAACGCGGAACTATAATTCTTTACACGGGACAAAAGCATCAGTGCTTTTAAGGAGCCATAAATATCACGTTTTTCAGAAGGGGCTCTTCATCTTTTGCTTTTCCAAATTAAATTCCAGTAGTTTATGGTGAAATATCCGAGGATGTCTCACTGCTGCCATCAGGATAGCAAAATAAGAGGAATTAAAGTCATAATTCAGGATGATGCAGGTGCCCTTATTGGTCCATCACACAAGTTTAAAAGTTCACCCAAAAAAAAAAAAAAAAAAAGGTTGCAGTGACTTTTTAATAATTCAGAGCACGTCTGGGGTGTCTCGACTGGCGGCGATCACTCTCACTGCTGTCTGGGGATCCAGAGAAATCCAAAGCATGGTGCATGGTTTTGACACGCTGGCAGATGGCGACCCCAGTTATAAAACAAGTCTGACTTTCCTGACGAATAAAGAGGCAGCATGAAACCGGTGGCTGTGCACAGGAGAGCTTCTGTCGTGACTGTTGACACGCTTTGCTATCAGTTTCATCTCTGGCCAGAATTAAAATGGTGTTCTATTATTATTCCCATGGTTGAAACAGAGTTTAGCATCTTGCGCTTACACACAAACATGGTTGGCTTCAGCTTGGCTTGCTGGCAGGCATCAGAAGAGGGTCCTCAGCCCACTGACGCAGCCTTGAAACGTGGAGGAGCAACATCTCTGCAACCTATGCAACCGGACCCGAGTCAACGTTTACCAGGAAGACAGCGTTTCTGTGACTCAGATTTATCTTCTGATGAATCGTAAGGCTTCAGATGGTTTAAAGCACACGTCAGCCTTCGCCCTGAAGACGTAAGAGCAATTTCAGATCCAGTATCTGTCCAGGGCTCTTTGACACGAACACCTGAGGTGCTTCCCCACACGGTGAAGTCTGCTTTAAAATCCGTTACATACATTGTTGTAGGTGTGTGTTACTGTAGAGCCTGCATCTTTACATCACAAACGAATAGAGAGTAATAACAAATGTCATATTTCACATTAAAATATGGCACGGCACCTAAAACTAGATTAATTTACAATTAATGGGCAGAAAGAGAGAGTAAAATTTACATTTCAGCAGTCAGCTGACACATCCTCTACCCACAGAATTAATTTAAGAGAAGATTTATTGTTTTCAAATTAATCTGCCCCAGTTTCCCCAAAACCTCTGTGAGTAAATAAGAGAGAAACAATGAAGGATGAGGATAAATAGCCTTCTAGTGACCACGTGAACAGAGCCTTAGCCCGTGGCGGCTTGAGGTGGTTTAATATTTAATGATCATTTCTGAGTCCAGGAACAAACACTAGGGATCTGTATCTGTGAGTTGATCTGTGGGAGTATTTTAGGGGTATTTATATCCTCTTCTGCCCAGCATAAACATCCTAAAAACTGGCTGTCATGCGAGGCACCATTCTATTCTACATGATGGCTAACTTCATTTGGAGTCTAATGCCGCCGGGAGATGATTACAAAGTGGCGTTGAATGATGAAGGGACGCATTCAGTTATTAAACCCCAATGATTTGGGGTTTAATAACTGAATCCTGCTACACCAGCCTGTGTAGGAGTCAGAGAGCTTTACATCTGGAGATGCAAATGGCTGATGTACAATGAAGATGTTTCTGTGTTTGTGCAACTGCAGTCCAGCGCGTCTGGCTGTCGACTTGTTGTCAGAATAAACGCAGCCCTTCTGCATTTCCTCACATGGACAATCGCCTCTTTTCAGCCTGTCATTTTCACCTGAGCAGTCCCATTAAATCTCTTCTGGCGTTCCGTATGTTAATGTCCGCCTCGTGGCTGCGGTTTTCGCCCTGAATTCCTGACAGGCGCTATTTCCAGTAATTAGAATGGAGCTAGCTCCCGGTGATGCTCCGGCTTTTACCTCCTAAGGTAAAAAGATCCCTCCCGTTTGCCTGAGGGCTGAATCTGGCATCCCTCACAGCAGAAGGAAAAAAACTATTATTTCTGTGTTGTTTCTGTCAACGTGTTTGTTTTACATGTTAATCAGGCCCAGACACTGACATTAATTAGGTTGTCTCAGTTTGTTGTGAGTGTTCTTGGTGACTTCTGTAGCAACAAGGGATGTTGATGAGTCGAGGTTCATTAATGCTCATGCTAGCTGTTAGGTAAATGTGTGTTTTTAGTTAACTGTGGCACCTGATATCAAAATTCAAATTCTTATTTTGAATGGCTAAAATTCATCCACGATTGCACACACCTTCATCTGTTGTGGTTCACTTTTAAGATGTACTTCTGAAAGTGGACGAGAACAGAAAGTGGAAAAAGCTTCTTATTAAGCCTTTATCCTGACCAAATACTAGTAAAAGTCTTCACCCTGGTGCATTTCGCTTACATTTTGCACACAAATGGACTGTAAGCGAACTGCACCCGGCAAAAGGCTTCTCACGTATGCTATCACAACCTTCTTTCTCTCAGTCTGTCAGTTTATTTATGTCTTTCATCAGCAGAATAGACTGGTGCTTTTGCAGTTTTTGCATACGGATCCATCTGATCCAGCGACGTGACAGCGAAAGGTCAAATGCACAGTGTCCTGGACAGGATGTAGTATTGAAAGGCTGCCATGACCTTCAGGCACCGGCGTTCTGGGAAGAGGAGATCGGCGTTATGATGCGGGGAGTAATTGAAACGCGCTGCCATGATTAGTGGAGGGGTTTATTTGTGACTTCATGTTAGTGAAAGGTCACAACAGAGCCGGGGTCTTTCGTTTGATCCGGCGCTCATGTATTATGTAGAGCACGCGTCACGGCGGCGGAATGCTCCCGAGTCGGCCGCACCTCCCGCTTGATTTTCAGAAAAATGTTTGTTGTGAATGAGGGCCAAATGTAGTTGCAGGGATTCATCAATCATCCATAGAAGTCTGGCAAATGTTCTCCTGCCCTTTGTGGCGTCACATTTTCGAGGATCAATAGTTCGCGGCTCCCTCTTTATCGTCAGATAATTTCCCGTCATTCTCCGGGTATCATTCAATCGCCCCGCGAGAGCAACAGACGGAAAACAAGGTCAGCGTACGTCACAGAAACTTCCATTTATCAGATGGATTAAAAACCCTGCAGAGGGGGGAGAAGGCGGTTTTTATTTTTCTGAAGGAGAAGTCGTATAAAACCAGAACATTAAACAAGGGTAAATGAATTGTAATCAGAAAATGGTAGCATTAGCAACAAATTTAACATCATTATCTGGTTTTTGTGTATTTCTGACATATGTCGCAGTCATTTTTAACTAAGAATCACATATACAGTTTAAACAGTATAATACATATAGAATATCAATCAAATGTGACAAATTTGTGAAACCAAGAGGAAAATAGAGAAGTCTGGTGTGCTGCCAGGTCCTATCTGAGGAACAGCCATGTAGAGACAAACCGCAGTGAGTCAGAAAGAGAGAGAGAGAGAGAAAAAAAAGTAAATATCAAGCATGGTGGGTGATAATTCACACCGGGGCTTCTACCCAGATCCAGCTGAGCTGTGCATGAAGCCATGACAGCGATGAGGGGATGCTGAGGTGCAGAAAAGGAGAGAAGACAGAACGATGTGGAGGTGACCTTAAAATGGAACCTGGGCCTCCAACAACTTAAAACACTTAAATATAGACTAGACATCAATGCATAAATGATGGTTACTAGGAATATAACAACACAAGATTCCTTCTATTTTCAACTGGTGAAACTTATGTACAAATCAAATCCTCACTGAGACGAACTGCAACAGAAGGCTGGATTGTAGTATTGGCGCTGTATCGCTGTATTGGTGCTGACACGCGGGGTAATTGCCCTGCTCCACCGCTGAAATGTCACGGCTGTTCTCATCCCCGGTGGGCTATTCCATCAACTAATAAATGCCATTGCCCCTTCCTCGATGCTGTGGCATGATATCACAAAAATCAGCAGATGACACACACCTCACCACAGACGTAATTAGCGGCACTTATCAAGATGTAATCTTCTGACTGCTGATTTGCTGCGAGCATGGTGTTTTGCTGCTCTTTACAATCAGGCAGCTTTAAGGGGATTAAAAGGATTCTAAATAAGGCTCATCTCCATTTGCTCTTCTAAGCATGTTTCACTGTTTCAGTGACAAGGCTATTAAATCAATTCATGGGTATTCAAAAAGGGCTTATGATTAAGTAAATACACTTCCATGATACTTTTAATAGACCTTCTTTCTGCCTGTGTATCACTGTTTGCTTTAGCAGAGATATGAGATAGAACTAAGCTAATGCTACACTCCTTTGTGAGCGAATTAGAAATGCATTATTTCGAGACACCCCAGTAAGACACCCCGTTTTTTTCCCTCCTCGTGGAAAAATAAATATATAAATAAAACTGTCTCCGGCACATATGACAGTTTGGCTTTAATTTCAGCCAGCAATTACTGAAACCTTATCTCATTTATATGGTAATAACACCTCTGATGTCAGCTCTGGCAGTGCGGATCAGCAGCTAAGCAGGGGCATCCTTTTGTGGCCGGGGGGCTCGTTGGCTTCATTCTCCTGCCTGACTGCACTTACTGACAATGTGAGGTCAGTGACAGAGAGGATCAGGCGACACCACTGTGTGTGTGTGTGTGTGTGTGTGTGTGTGTGTGTGTGTGTGTGTGTGTGTGTGTGTGTGTGTGTGTGTGTGTGTGTGTGTGTGTGTGTGTGTGTGTGTTTGAGAGAGAGAGACAGAGAGAGAGAGGCTAAAGGAGGGTTAATATTCTTTGAAATACACTTAGCATGTGCTACATGAGTTCTAGTTGTAGGATCAGGCTGCACAAGTACGAACTGGGAAGTGATTCAAGAAGAATAGACACCAATGTCTGTTTGCATTTTAATTACAGTGTAAAATACTGACTATTAAGTTGGTTAATTGCACTTAATTTGATCCATGACCACAGGCAACAATCAGAAAGCTAGAAGCAGGATCCAGAATGCTGGTTCTGGTGTTTGGTGTTCAAAAGGACCATATCAAAAGCAAAAATATGGTCAAAGATGGTCACAGTGTGTTGTATTTGTAAGATATAAGGGTAAACCATTAATAAAATCTTACTATTATTACAACTTTGTACTATTATACAATAGTACAAAGTTGTTTGCAGGGCAGAATAGAAACTGAGGCTTTAAAATGGTTCCCTATTTTCTGTCAGACATGGGTTTCTAGATATATTTCTTGTTCTTGGAGGCAATTAAAATATCTTCCAGGATTGTTTTTTTTTGTTTTTTTTACCCTTCCAGAATGGACCAGCAGGTGCACAAATGGATTTGCATACTGACCCAAAGTAGCAACCTCCATGGAGGACTCGTAGGTGTTGCTAATACCAGAGGTCCAGAGGTCATCCAGAGGTCGGCAGAAATGGCTGCAAACACGAGGGGTGAGAGTGAAGAAGTGGCCTAAATGTCTAAAAGGTGTGAAAACTCTCTGAAAGTGAAAAATGATGAGCCATCCCGAGTATCAGTTCACAGGTGTTTGTTGTCATTAGCGCTTTTAAGCCAGGAATATGTTTGTCCTCTGCTGAGCATGGGGAGTCTTTTCAGACGGCTGACACAGATTTGATCCTTCTTTTCTTTGCTGCGTGTGGAGAAATCAGACGGTTCTCCTACGAAAGCAGAAGGAGGACATTAATGAGAAGCACACTATTGATTTTCTATGAAAACGCTGCTGCTTTGTTGAATTTCCTTAACCTTAGCTTCAGTGAACCCGAGGCTGTTCAATTCAATTTTTCTTTGTGAGGCTTTTCATCTCGCTCTCGCTCTCTCTCTCTCTCTCTCT
>BJFM01003167.1:76770-101904 GCA_016586285.1 Arothron firmamentum | reverse complement strand
CCCCCCTCTCTCTCTCTCTCTCTCTCTCTCTCTCTCCCTCCCCCCTCTCTCTCTCTCTCTCTCTCTCTCTCTCCCCTCTCTCTCTCTCTCACTCACTCATTAGGCACACGGGCCCCCGAACCAGACGGGGAGACTAAACTGATCTTACTTGCTTCAATGAAATTTATTAGCTGCGCACAGACGCGTAAATGGCCGCTCGTTGTTGCTAATGTGATGCCGATAAATCAAACCAACCCCCGCCTGTTCTCCTTTTAGGGTCAATTATCTCCGTCGTTATGCAACCTCTTTCCAATCGAGGAGGGGTGGATATTTAAATACGTTTCGTGTTTTTCTTTCTTTCTTTCTTCCTTTCTTTCTTTACTTCAGATTTTTACAGAAAGACTTTTGCACAAAATTGTGGAAACTTGGGGGTTCGTGTTTGTCTCCGTGTGGAGGCGGGGTTTAGTCCTTGTGGTCCTGAGCCAAGTTGCGGTTATGTAACTGAAACTTCTCATCCTGATGTGGAGTTGGTAAACGTTTACGCTGGTGCAGCGCAGCGGCGGACGCGCAGCCTGCGGATCGTTTCTGCAAGATTGGAATTGCGTGTTTCTGCAAAGTCCTGCATCGGGGCTCGCTGCCGAGCCACAGATCTGTCTCTCAACTAAGTGAACAGCTGCCCTCCAACTCTGCCAGAACTGAAGTCTGCCGGTTAATGTTCAACTCTGAGCAGAACTCGGTGAACTTGGAAATGGACAGTTTGGCTTTGTGAGAGCCGCCATGGGCAGCGGGACCAGCCGAGGGAAGAAGGTGGCACCTGCGTGTGTCGACCAGGTGACCTCTATCAAAACCTCATCCAAGCCGCTCAAGCGTCCGCTCCAGGCGCCTAAGATCCACGCCATTTTACGCAACGCGCGCAGTAATTGCGTCCCGCCGGACCGTCACAGCGAGGGCCGCGACTCCGACTCTTCCGGGGAAGACGACGACGGACAGAGGGACGAGGTCCCTGAGAGGCGAGGGTGGGTTTCTGCGAGGAAGGTCACGGCTAGGAAGAGCACCAAAACATACGGACTGTGTCACTCCAGGCGCGACGGCGAGGAGGACTCCGGGCCAGAGGAGCCACCTGCGCTGAGAGGCGCAAACAGGAGGAGGAACGAGGCCTTTCCCAAACGTCAGCTCCAAGTAAGTTCATCTTAAAAATGAAATAGATGTATTTCACTCTAAACTAGCTCTGGGAATTGTGCTGAACTTGAAAGATATCCTCTGATCCCCCCCAGTCCTCCTCTCGGGGCTTTTTGACAACAGAGGTTTTGCTGAAAGATGTCGCCCCGCCGCACAAACAACCGTAAGTAGACACATCTGGTGCATTATTGATTTGATTTTTCAGCGGAGTCGAAGAGACAGAACAAATTTATTTTGAAGGCTTCAAAACGCTGACTCATCAGTCTGATGGAGATTGTGATGAATAGAAGCAAAACTGCTGTCATCCTGCTGGGGACACCGGGAAAAAAAAGCAAAACAATGGAAGCACAGTCTGAAAATCTTTCCACTCATTTACCTTCGACACGCCTGAAACCATATTCATGCTGCAAAGCATCCTCAGTGGTGACGTTGACATGCAATTGCTCTCTCTGCAGGACTTTTGGCGGCTGCCACAGCTCCCCCCTCCCCATGCCCATCATTCTGTACGATGGATCCGAAGAAGAGCTGATGGACACCATCGAGAGAGAGTTCAGTTGACTCAGCTGAGCACACCTCCCGCTGTCCTGTTCATTTGTCCCCACCTCATGGGTTGCAGGAGGAATTATATGGGGGAGAAAAAAAAAAACCAAAAACACAAAACACATCGACAAGGGAACCGGGGTTTCTGCTATAGGAGGTGCACCATATTTGAGGAAATGTGCAATGGCTTTCTTAGGAGGCACATTTCTCACAGCTCAGCTCAGGATGCCATTTTTCACCAGCACTTTAGAGCAGCAGGGTACAGAGTGTAGTGTTTCCAGATGGCAGAGGTGGGAGTGTTTATATAAGGGCTCCTTCCTGGTCACAGTCCCCGCAAGTCTCCGCCCTTGTGGAGAAGGAATGTGTGGTTGCACTGGTTCCAGTCAGACCCAGTTTGAATTTAACACTATACTGCCGCCCAGTGGCCAAACAGTCGTATGGCTCCAGCTACTCTTAGGACCGCAGGAGCACGCACTGCTTTTGCCTCTGCTTCACGGATGTTTCCACAGTGTTGTAATTTTGTTTTATACAGCAAATAAAAATGTATGTTTTTATGATCCTGGCAGAAATGTCTGAGGAAAAGTCATTTGGCAAGAAAAGAAAGAAATCAAACACATCAGGCATGTTTTCGTTGTGCCATTTAATCCCAAGGTACAGAAACACATCCGTAACAGTATTTTTATCATATAAAATATAAGTTGCATCTGTTAAACAATAAAACATAAGCTGACACAATATTTTACACCATATATTTAAAAGCAAACAAACAAAAAACAGTGTAACTTATATGGCCACACAGAATGGAAGATGCATTGTTCTGTCATGGCCGTAAAGACTTTTCCAGCTTCTAGTGTTGCTTCTTTGAAGGCCTATAGAAAGAAATCCTTGCCTGCACTGCTGTCAGGAGTTTGGAAGGCAGATGTGGAAGCTGATTTCGGAGGGCTTCGTAGTTCTTAACATTCTTGGCGATATAATCCTCACAAATCCTGTGGCAAGAAACAAGAATTCATATGAGACAGAACTGGTTGAGGCAGATATTTTAAATGCAATACGAGGAACAATTAGTCAGTGCACTGGAGTTGTTTTTTTTTTAATTGAGGCAGACGCTGCATTGATAACTTTTTTAATTACCTGAATAGAGGATAAGGCTGTGTCTGGAAAACAAGTGCATCATTGCAGTGACCCTGAAAAAGACACAAGCAGCTGAGCCCTCATAAATGTGCATCACATATACCTTGTGGATTGCAGCATACATGGAAGTAATATAGCATTTCAGCTGTTACAGTGAGTTATAGTTTCAAAGGTAACGTAAATGAAGATACTCACAGTGTCGACAAGAAGTATATAGTCACAACTTCCCCCAAACACGATCACATCAGCATCTCTGCCCTGACATGCAGTGTGCCACAACCTTTGACAGAGGGAAAACATGGTAATAAAATATAAATAAGCGAAATGTGTCTTTTAAAAAGTACGTTAAGGTGTAAATCTTTGGACCTTGGCTTATTCTTAAAAGGATGGTCCACTTCTCTCCATATCTGTTTCTCAACATCAAGCAACCACCCGTCACCTTTAAATTCAATCAAAATAATTAAAAAAACAGCCTGGAAAAAAAAAAGAAAAATATAGGTAGGAGTGTTTTCTTACTCATTGGGTTGCAGTCTACACTGAGACCTCCAAACAGGAAGAGGGAGTTGTCTGATACGGCTGTGAGAGTATGCCATGATCTACCCACTGGAATGGGGGACGCTGGGGCTCTGGAAAGGATATTTACCACTGACTCAAAAGTAAACCTGGTAAACATTTACCAGGCATTTAAGACGACGTACATTTCTGTCCATGTCCATGTCTCAAAGTCCAGACAGTGAACATCATTCGTCCTGGTTTCCTGCGTTCAACAAAGAATCTGGCCAGTCTGTCATTTAATTTTGCTTTCACATACATAAATGGCCATAAATGATGCTCACCATGACTCTTCCTCCACAAATGTACCCTCTGTGCCCCAGTGTGGCACTGGCGTGGGCAGCCCTGGGGGCGGGAGCGCGACCCTGCACACACAATCCGCAACTATAAAATCCTCCGAAAATTTTAGAAAAGAAGAAAAGCGGCTTCACAAGCCATCTATTAAGCAGTCATTCCCATTTCATAAAAGATTTACTGACTTACATTTGTTTTTGGTTCACTCCAACTGGAATTCATTGGGTCAAATACATGAACCTCATTGTTCCATCCCCAGAACACATCTTCAATCTGGAGACAGAGTCAAATAATCAAAAGGTAGGAACTTAAGGGAAAAATGGTGGATGCTGGAACACCAGTGGCAGATCACCCATGATGCTTCATCCACAATGAAGCTTCTGTTCCTGCTGTCCATGTCTGTCTGCAGTTTGTGACCATATCCTCCAAAGTAGACGAGCCTGCAGGATGGTGTTTGAACATCAGGCATGCAAGCCTTCATTACTTATCAAGAAAACCTCGAAGCTTTGCATGACGCCTCTAAAATTTTGAATCACCTTGTCTTGTAAACCCAGCAGGAGAGTTTGTCTCGAGGCGATGGCGGGGAGCCAAGCCCGGGCACAATCCTCCTCCACATGTATTTACCGTCTGTCAGGTTTACGCAATAGATCTGTTTGAAGTCAAACATCCCAACATGATTGCTAATTCATGTCAGCCTTATTCAGGTTACCTTTTGACTGTGCACAACAACTGTTTATATTATTTTTCTTGTAAGGATGGTCCAATTATCAGCTATATATGAGAGGCAGATGGTTCAAATGGTGGATATTTATTATCATTAACAGTATCAATACAATATAGAATTATTACACAGAGAGGTGCGAGACCAGGGTGGCTACAGGTGCAGCAACCTTTAAAATGAATTACACAGAGCATCAATAATCAGTCTCACCATATTGGTCTGGCCATTGTCATTACAGCCTCCAAATATGTACATGTGTCCATCCATCGAGCAGCCGCAGGTCCCAGACATGGACGGAGGTGTGTCCCCTGTTGTGTGAAAAACCTCCCTTCAAAGAAAAAATAAATACAAATAAAAATGTTGGTAAATGAGTACAATTTGCACAGATTCAGTAATGGTTGGATTTTTTTTCTTTTTAACTCTCTCTTTCACGAAGCAACAAGCAAAAAGATTTATTTAACATACTTACCACACACCTCGATTCACGTCATACACCCAGATTTCATCGTTGGGTAGAAAAACTTCATCATCAGCAACTGACTATAGATATAAACATGATTTTTAATATGAGAAAATAAGAGTCTTTAAAAATCAACACTGACATAATTTATATTCATAATTTGCACTGTGTTTTGCATTTTTTTAATATGCCTAGATCGTACTAATTAACTACAGTTTCATGTATATATTTAACTGTATGAAATTTTTTATTGTTATACAATTTCTGCAAGTCGACCTTATATCTATTGAGAAATGGATCAGAAATATTTAGCAGGTTACTGCAGAGTTATTATTCTCTACACTTTAAAATGTATTTGTTTATATTATTTATTTAATAGTGATATGACGCCTGTTATTGTGAACGTAATATTTTACAATGCTACTCTTAAAATATTTGTAGCTGATTTAACTGTGGTAATCTTTTTTTTTTTTTTTTCCCTCTGGATCTCCTACAGTAGTGTCTTTTTTTTAGTATGTGCAGCAGAATTTGAACGCTGGGGTGAGATCAGCTGACATCGGTGTGTGTTTCTCACCATGTAACCTCCCCACACATAAAGCAGGCTCCCCTCCACCACAGCCGTGTGCCCACTCCTCTCCCGGGCCACCAGCTCCGAGAAGTGCCCCTGGAAGCCTGGATCCATGACTGGCTGCTATTCATAGACAACGAAGACGTGTTTTTGAGCTTAAAATGATCACATCTTCCACCCGTTGTCAACCAAATTGCATTCTTGCATAATGAAACATGGAAAATATTGATCGTTTTTAATATTGTTGTCCGACAAACAGACTAAACATTGGACTACATGTAATTATATGGTATTTACATCGCAAATGCATCCAGGGTTTAAACCGCACGGACAGGCAGAACTGCGGTGTCAACAACGTTGACATAGCTCAAGAGCATATAGTAAAAATAAACCTTTATACATACTCACCTATTGCATTGCAATGTCAAAGGTCTCGTTGTTTTTGTCCCATGTTTTCACAACACCGCACTGAACTCGACCGAGCCCTGAGACGAGCGATTGCGAAACAGGACCCATCTTCCTGCCCGCCCCCCTGTCACGGCGCGCGCCATCCCGTCAGATCCCAGGGCGGAAGTCGAGAGACGGAGGCGGAAGTTGACATTGAGCGCCAAGTCTCGAGTCAGGAAGGAGCCATCATGGACGCTGCCCGGAGAGTAAAGAGCAGAGTGTCAGCTGGGTTCAAGATGCGGGGACTGATGCTGCGACCGTATGTGGCCTTAATAATAGTTAAACTTTTAGTCGTTATTTAAAAAATGTTCTGGAGTAACCTTGCTGCCAGTTGTTGCAATACATATATGAATACGCGGTCTGGTTACGCTCAGTGTTATACTCTCAATTATTTCAAGTCATAAGAACTATTTTTACCTGTTTTTCGAGTTTCATATTTTGCCAAATACGTTTATCAAGATCTTAAATCCTTTCAAAATTCAGTTGGACACTTAAATTGTGTAACATTAATATCTAATATATTGATATCTACAAAATATAGTATTTGTAAGGCTTTAAATGTCTCTTTTAACAATGATTTCAGTGGAAGAGAAAATACATAAAACTTCTTTGTACCGTATGTATTTTTGTCTTATGCTTCAGTGAAGCCAGCAAATACTTGGTGGAAGTGATGGAGTCTGTCAGTCCCGCAGAGCTGGAGGATGTTATTGAAAAGGTGCTGGATGCGGTGGAAAAGCAGCCATGTACGTAGGTGATGTATAATGTGCCTCAGCAATACATTTGCTATTTTTGTTGGCTGCATATTTAGTATATTTGTTTATAACTCTAAGTGTTTAGGTATTTATGACCTGAGTTTGTGTTTTTCCAATAGTGTCATCAAACATGATTGAGCTCTCTGTGGTGGAAAGCGCTGTGCAGGATTGCAGTCAGTCTTGCGATGAAACCATGTGAGTGTAATTGCCAAACTGTATATGATGTCAAACTTCCCAGTATACCATATTAATATAATCTACTGATAAGTGATTTGTTAATTACGTTATCAGGGTGCATGCTATTTAGTAACCAATATGCACTCATACTCATATTAAGCCTTTTTTTAAGCACAAAAAAAGAAAAGAACTGTAAACATTTGTAAGTTTTGGGTGATATTTTATACATTTTTGTATGCGATGTAATTACCAACATAACTTACCATAAACTCTTTTCCAGAGATAATGTTTTTAACATCGTTGGAGCCTTTGATGTGCCCAGATACATTTACAGTGTTGAGCAGAAGAAATTTGTACCGTAAGTGAAAGACTGTTATTTTCTTTTTTATTCTGAAGACAAAAGTATCAGCATATTTTATTCTGATCTGTTAATGGGAAAACTGTTTGTTTGTTGGTTTGCTCTTTTGTTCAGCCTTAATATGACAACACACCCAGCGCCAAGCTTGTGTGGTTTGGCCAAAGACAAAGCTGAACTCTTCCGGGAGCGTTACACAATCTTACAGCAGGTTAGTGCGTGAGAAAAAAAAATTAAATCAGCAAATGTGACATAATTGCTTTTTTAATCCTGTCATTTCTTTTCCAGAGAATACATCGACACGAACTCTTTACTCCACCTGCAATAGGAACGGGTGTTGAAGAAGGCAAAAACAAATTTCAGGTAAAGTTTTACCCAAGACCATATACTCTAATCATCTGTTTGTAGTTGTGTTTTTATAGTTGTGTATGTGTGTCATTTATTTTAGCTCAAGACCATTGAGGCTCTGCTTGGTAGCACAGCTAAAATGGGAGAGGTGATTGTCCTGGGCATGATCACACAGCTGAAAGAGGTGAGGAGTAATGAGAGGCCTTTAACAGGTTTGTAATGACACACTTGTATGTTTCCTTCTAGTTTCTGAAACATTTCTTTATTTTCTTTAAAGGGAAAATTTTACCTGGAGGACCCAAGTGGAACAGTTCAGCTAGACATGTCCAAAGCAATATCCTTTAAATGTTTGTCGAGGCTCCTGAACCACGAAAATATATACAATATTCTGTTCCTTTTAACATATTTTGAATTTCTTAATAGTGTTTGCACCAGTTTCACAATGGCCTGTACACAGAATCCTGCTTCGTGCTTGCAGAGGGTGAGTTAGCTGCTACTGCTACTACCTTACCTGCAAAAAGTTTAAGAAAGTACTACAATCAGTCCTAAAGCAGATGTTAGTATGGTTTTGCATTTATCCTGCAGGTTGGTATGAGGATTCTGTTTTCCACGTCAATGGTTTCGGGTTTCCACCAACAGAACCATCCTCAGCTACGAGGTGAGCAAAGGAACTGACTTTGTTTTTAATTTTGCCTTATTATTGTATTAAAAGCACACTGCGACCCTGGGCTCTATTACCAGGGCGTACTACGGTAACATGAACTTCTTCGGTGGTCCGTCCTCGACTTCTGTGAAGGCTTCGGCCAAGCTCAAGCAGCTGGAGGAGGAGAACGAGGATGCCATGTTTGTGATTATTTCTGATGTGTGGTTGGACGACGTTGAAGTCTTGGAAAAACTCAACCTCATGTTCTCGGGTCAGTTGGTGCATCATAAATCACAACTGCTGGCATGCGGCTGGATCTTAGTTTCACTTTGCTTTTTTTCCAGGTTACTCTTCGATGCCTCCCACCTGTTTTATTTTTATTGGCAACTTCTCGTGTGCTCCCTATGGAAACACACAAATAAAGTCACTTAAAGGTTTGACTTTTTCGAACTTGTGTCTAACACACAAATATATTTGAAAGTCTTTTCAGATTTTTAAATTATTTGTTCTTTTCATAGATTCATTGAAGGCTCTTGCGGATATTATATGTGCCCACCCCAACATCCACAACAGGTAGGTCCCGGTGAAGCTGTTGGAATATTTTTGCTCTGAGTTGTTTTCAACATCTTGTCCTTAAACCAACAGTAGTCGTTTTCTGTTTGTTCCCGGCCCTGAAGACCCTGGTCCCGGCACCATTCTGCCCAGGTAAGTCCGCTCCGCAACATTGTATTTTCTTGTTTTGACCAGATGTAGATGAATCTCTCCTCCTCAGGCCTCCCCTGGCCAATCACATTACAGAGGAGTTCAGACAGAGGGTGCCCTTTTCTGTGTTTACCACAAACCCATGCAGGTAAATCAGCAGTGGTAGCCAGACCTTTGGTGGCTTTTTGGCTTTGAAAATTTGAACTCCATTTTATTCATTTATTTATTTGTTGTTGTTTTTTTTACTTTTTTAGGGTCCAGTACTGCAGCCAAGAGATCATCATTTTCAGGGAAGACTTGGTTAATAAGATGTGCAGGAACTGCGTCCGATTGCCCAATGACAATCTTGACATTCCAAACCATGTTAGTTTCAGCTGCTCAGAGCAAACCTTCATACTTAAGTGAAACTTCTTTTTCATGCATGGGGTGTTGTTCACACTCAAGTAATTAGTCTAACATAAAAAGCCCCAGCTTATTACACAATCGGACAATTTAAATTATTTTATTGTGCAAAAAATTTGTCTTTTGTCTTATTTTCTCTCCAGTTCGTGAAGACCATCCTATCCCAAGGTCACTTGACTCCTCTGCCTCTTTATGTCAGTCCTGTGTACTGGGCTTACGACTACTCCCTACGTGTCTACCCAATTCCAGACGTCATTGTCTTTGCAGATAAATACGACCCTTTCAGCATCACAAGCACAGACTGCCTCTGTATCAACCCGGTAAGAAACAATAAAAACATTAGCAAGGTTAGTTAAAATTCTTTTCAGCCGGAATGCACACACTTAATTAAATAATATTTACTATCCATAGGGTTCATTTCCAAGAAGTGGTTTTACCTTTAAGGTATACTATCCATCAAGCAGAACTGTAGAAGACAGGTAGGATTTTTTTTCGTCTCTGCATGCTTCAGCACACATAATCATAATTTTAACCATCAGTAATGTGGGTCCTCTTGTTCACAGCAAACTTCAGGGACTTTGAAGAAAAATCCTGTATGACAAAAAAGAAGACATAATTATTTTGTATATTTTCCTCTTGAAAAATGCAGGCTTAAAATGTCTCAACATTATGTTAGGTGGTGTCATACTATGAGTGATGAACGTTTTATTATTTTTGTTCATATGTATATGTTGTACCTTTTTTAACTTTAGAAATATACATTCAAGTCTTAGGTTAAAATGCAGTGTAAACTCTGCATAATATGCTAATCCAAGTTAAATAAAGTTTTACCCTTTTATTACAGCCTGATAATTTCTGGACTTCCGTGTACATCTGTTTTACACCTAAATTGAACATTTGTGGAGCGTTTTATACAATAGAAGACTAACTGTATTATTTTGTTGAAGTTGTTTTCAAATGTGTTGGAAGTTGAAAAACAAAAAAACTACAACTCCCATTCGCCTTCGAGCATTTCTGTGACGTCACAAAACAGGACGTCAACATTAGTTCTTGAGTGAAATGAGTGAAATTTGCAGGAAAAACATCGCACAAAGTAAGCTAATTATAAATAACACGCTGTTTATAAGAAGCTGATTTATTGGGCATCGTTTAGCAATAGGTAGCACTGAAACTACTGTGGCTAGCGTAACTTTCGAACCATCATTTGTGTTTCCAATTTAATAAACTAGCATTAGCTAAGCTAGCAATGGCTGACAGCAAGACGCTAGATTGATGGCAAGTGGATATAGTTTGTGCAATTTGAAATAAAAACACGAGTTCTTGAAAGCAAAGCAAACCGATAAACTTATTTAGCCTAGAAACCTGGGCAATTAAGTCTGTAACGTTTGTAGGTCAGCTTTAATCGAGCTGACAGCTAACACCTTGACCCAGTTTGTGGTCCCGCTTTCTAGCTAACCACTTAGTCCTGTTTTTCCAAGCTGATTTACTGTATCATTCAATCATAATTTTTCAATAGTAGTCCTATTTAAACGTACAAAGCTGCGATGTGTTTATACTCTAAACGTGTCTGTTGTTCATTGTTTTTCAGATTTATGACCAAGCCGTCTGTGAAGGACTGTGCTACTTGCTTAAAATTACTATCTGAAATAATCTGTTAATAGGCTGCACCGTATGACTTGAGAAGACGACAAAAAGAAGGTAAAATGGCTGAAAGAATAGACGAGGAGGGAGGAGACATGGAACGTTTGCCACCTGAAGAGGTTGACAATGATTCGGATGACGACGTTGACAGACTGTTTGAGCTGATGCACGAGGGGGAGGAAGATGAAGAGGAGGAAGTGGAGGATGAGCAGCCCCTGGATACCGAAGCGTCCGAGTCCTTTGAGTTGGACACTCCGGCTGAGCGCAGTGGTCATATAGCGGTGATCGACAGAAACGTCATGTTTGTGTGGGGCGGATATAAGGTAAGGAGGTCATTATATGTGAATGCAACACATGAGCACTGTTTACCATCTGTCAGGATATGAAACAAAATTCTTCTCCTCTTCTGACAAAGAATGCCCAGAACCACAGATTCTTTGACTTATACCTGCCAAGAAATGAGATCTGGGCCTACAACATCGAGTCAGGAGTATGGTAATAGCTGCTACCTTTACAGTGTTTCATTTAAGAATTTGAAGTTTGAGACACATAAATTAATTTAAAATCAAATTTTCTGTTGACAGGACAAAGCACATAGCTGGAGGTACCCTGCACACATCCATGTCCGGCAGCTGTGGAGTGTGTGTTGATGGAGTTTTGTACCTCTTTGGAGGTCATCACGCCAGAGGGAATACAAACCGGGTACATTTTATCTGTGTATATCAAGTTTACAGTTTAAAAAGTGAAGGTTTTGTTAAGTGGTTGGATCACCTTTCAAAATTTTAAGGAGGGTAAGTTTGCTGCCTGCAGGCCTTTTTCAGAAATCTTGTGGTTTGTGCTGCGTTTTGCAGATCTACCGCCTTCCTCTGAGAGCCCCTACTCTTATTTGGGAAGAAATGAGGGATCTAAAAGGTCTCCCGCCCTCTAGTAAGGACAAGCTAGGATGCTGGATTCACAAGAACAGGTGAGCAGTCATCCTTGGACATGCATTTAATTTTTTTTATATCTCAACAGTTTACATCTGTGATTTGGGAATGTAGTAACACATGTAATTTTTGCTTAACTGTTGTTTCCACAGGCTCATATTCTTTGGAGGCTATGGCTACGCCCCACAAGGACCTCATCAAGGGTCTTTTGAATTTGACGAATCATCGTCATTTGGGGTCTGTGAACATCTATTTTTCTATGATCTAATCATTCATTACATTTTTTCTTTTTCGTACAACCAAGTTATTTATTTATTTATTTATTTATTTATTTATTTATTTATTTATTTATTGCTATTGCATGTTTGGCCACTGCTCCTGCAGTGGGACAGCCCCGGACGAGGCTGGAACAACCACATTCATATCCTGGATTTGGAGATATCTACGTGGAGCCAGCCCATCACCACAGTAAGCACAAGGCTGTTCAAAGTCACCACTGCACTTTAACCAGATAGTCATTGTCATTTTTCCTACTGCAGTCAGTTGTAGTGATGTGAAAATCAACACCAAACATGTCTGATATCAGTCTCGCTGTGTTTGTGTGGTCTGCTGCAGGGAAATAGCCCATTACCCAGAGCAGCTCATGCCTGTGCCACAGTCGGCAACAGGGGCTATGTGTTTGGAGGACGATACAAGGTCAGGAAGCTACGACCGAAGTTAAAGTGGTGTACCTGTTCAGCCTCTTTGTTTATTTGTGTTAGTGCTTAACATTCTTGTAAATGCACCCATATTCAAGTTTTTTTTTGTTTGTTGAAATTTTAATAGAATTACAGATTAAATGACCTGTACTACATTGACCTGGACACATGGGTGTGGCATGAAATGTGAGTACCTCTGAATACTATAGCAACTGTCACGATCAGTGTGTCTGTAACCCTCCCGTCTGCGTGGCAGGAGCGTCCCGCAGCATGGCCCCGTGGGCCGGTCGTGGCACTCCTTCACTCCCGTGTCTCCAGATCACATCTTCCTGTTTGGAGGTTTCACTACGGAACGAGAGACCTTGAGTAAGACTCAGTGCTCTGTTGCAGCCACAACATTCTTCTGTTGGAGTGCTGCCTGGAACGAGGGATATTTTGTCTTTCGTTTGTCAGGTGATGCTTGGCTGTACTACGTTAGCAAAAACGAATGGAAACCTTTCAAACACAGTCACACAGGGAGACCGAGGCAAGTCCCATTAAAGTGTCAACATTACGCTTTTCTGCTGTAGGTTACATTTCACACAATAATGCATGTATGTATTTACAATGTGGTGTGTGTGTGTTTTAGATTGTGGCACACGGCATGCTCAGGACCTGACGGAGAAGTGTTTGTGTTTGGAGGGTGCGCTAACAACCTGTTAGCACAACAGAGAGCTGTGAGAACCAGTTCCTAACTCAGCGGAGCACCAACTTTATGCATCAGTGAAAAGTTTTGAACGGATTCTAAACCTTTGTTTTTCTTGACAGGCACACAGCAATGAGTTATTGATCTTCAACGTTCAGCCCAAGTCACTAGTCAGGTGAGTGTGCAGGACGGAGAGTATGATCATTTGTATCAGATAAATGGCAATGTTCTCACTTCTCTGTTTAAGAATGTCAGAGCTCATTTCTGACCATCCTCTCTCTGTCTAGGTTCTGCATGGAGGCCGTTCTCCAGCATAGGGAGCGTCTGTCTCAGTACTGGGACTGCTTGCCTAAACACCTGTTACACAGCCTCAAATTGAGGATGACTCATGTCAACACGCTGGGCTCCTAGTCTGAGGAGAAACCGACAATCTGGTCTGGAGGATGACAGGAGAACGCCGCCTGCCTGACTCAATCAAGTATCACATCCTGTTAGATAAGTGTTCACTTTCAGTCGCACCATTCAGGTCTGTTATATGTTTAAGTTCTGAGCATCAGGGTGTTCAGCACAGAGGTTCAGTTTGGTTCCACAGTACAAAATCTATAATGGTGCTGGAATTTAGAGCCACCTTTCTGTCACGGTGCTTTTAGGTTCTGTCAATCCAGCAAAGAAAGTTATACGTATGTAAATGTTTAAGCTTCAGCATCTATGCCCACTTTCTTCCATATTTTATTCTTATTTAATGTGACAAGTACAGATGTGTGGTAGATCCCAGCTGAATTAAGGCCTCACAGCTAGATCTAGTGTCTCACGTGGCTGTTGTGTTTAAATTTTATTTATATCTTCATCTTAATTTATGTCGGGTTCTTTGGGGTAAAATGGCTTGTAAAGCCCTCAGATTGTTTGTAAATGGCTCCTGTATAGTTCAGAAGTTCAGATTTTGTGTACATATGGAGCGTGTTTTGAGGCGTCGTGTTACGTTGGAACGAGGGCGTGTTTGTATTTGCCTGGTTTGCACAATGATCCCTGGGTGTGTTTTGGGGTTTTTTAAAATTGTAGAATACGGTGTTTAGTATTCAAATAAACACAGATCATGCCCCTGCCTGTTCAGGTTCGTATTTATTTTAAAACAAATAAAGTGTCGAACAGCGTCCTTTTAAAAAAACCAGGTCATTTCTTCTTGGCAGCCTGCAGGTTTGGAGCCGACAGTTTGACTTTTCCAGGCAAGTTTCTGGACAGATCAGCATCCTGAATAATGACAACAGACAACAGGCATTAACTACTTCAGCACGGCAAATTCACCCACAACATCCTCGAATTCTCCACCTTGACGCTGCGGTATAGATCTCTCTCTCTGGCTGTCGTATCTTTTGCTTTCATGAAGCTGAAAACTGCGACGCGTGCAGCTGGAAAGACAGGACAACAACTGTAAAAACCCCTCAGGGGCTGCCTGGATGTCATAGCGACTGCCATGTTTACCTTTTCCCTTCTTCTGAGAGCCCGGCGTAACCTTCACCTTGTGCCTGAGGGAAAATAAAGTTCGTTAGAGGTGCGCAGCACGTGGGTGTCGTGCATGTAAATGCGCGTACTTGTAGTTTGAGAGGGCGGTGTACGGAGCGCAGACGGGGACGGCGAATAAGAGCACGTCTTCAGGATGGGGCTGGCCAGTCAGGGAGGTGAGCAGATCCTCTGTTTCCTGTGGTGACACAAGGGGAACCGATGGGTTAAACAGAAATGTCGGCGTAAATGACTCCCAGTTTAAGGAAGCACCCCCACCTCCGCTCCAGGGTTGTCCTGGTCCACCTCATCTTCCTGAAAAAGAAAGGTGAATGTGAGGGTGGGTGAGAGTGACAGAATCTACTCCGTCCGGCGTGTTTTACCTTCTCCTCTTGTTCTGCAGCGCCTCCTTCCTCTCCTTTCTGTTGCGTCTCTTCCTTTCCTCCCGTCTCCTCTGGGTTCTTCGTTGCAACCTCCACCTGACGAGGTTTCGGGGCTGCTTTCAGAGGGGAGGGTTTTCTGGTGGGTTCTTCTTTCCCCTTCCCTTTCTTTCCCTTTTTCCCCTTCTCCTTCTCATCCTTGGTGGGACCAGCAGACTAAAGAAAGAAGTCCATCTGTTATTTCTCCGCAGAGCCGGAGCGACGCCTTCTTTCATCCTCACCGCCAGCAGCTGCATCATCAGCTCTCTGTCCTCCTCGTCCTGGTCTTTGTACTTCTCTTTGATTTTCTTCAACTTGTTCTGAAGAGATGAAAAAGACAGACCGAAGAATCAGATCATGTCAGATGCAAAATAAAACATCCTGGTTTTTAAATGCAGTCGGTGGCTCTGAACCTGCTGATCTAGTTTCAGTTTCCACATACCTTCTGTCCTCTCTTCAGTGGCTGCTGGGTAGTCTCTCCTCCACCTTTGGACCCCTGGTGGTTCGTTGATCCACCAGTTGGAATCTCTGTCTTCTCCTCAGTTTCTTCCTGTTTTTGCTTCTTCTTCTCTTCTCTAAAGGAAAAAAACATCACAGGATTAAACTGTGTCCTTTCCCTGTTTTCTTGTATTTTGTTCTGTTAATGCTCAGACCTTTTCTGCTTTGCTGTCTTGTATTTCTTCCCGTGGGAGTCTCCTTCAACCTTAAACAAAAGACATTTTATAAGATCTTTTCTGTCTATTTTGCATGTTTTAATGCAGTGGTGTATTTACCCGAGGCGTTACTTCCTTCTTGAATCCAGGCTTCAGCGCGCTGCTGTAAAATAGGAAGGATGATTTGAATGACTTTATTTTGCACCTGACTGGATGCTGGTTTGAACCTAACTTTACCTGCTGGGCTGCAAGTGAGAGAGGGAGATGGTCGTGTCCGGGAAGCTGATCTCTTCGCTTTCCTCATCCCTCGTGTCGCCGTCCTCTTCAGCAACGGACGTGAGCTCTTTGACCTCGCCGTTGTCACGCCCTCCTTCCTCACCCTCATCCCCATCCCCATCACTGCTGTCGTCACCTACGGTGGGCGGCAGAGCCGTTCAACAATGACTGAACATCAGCTGTCACATGACAAACCACTTGCGCTGGTTACCCATCAGCTCCTCCCCCTCCTCGTTCAGCAGCTCGGCGGTCTTGGATGCGACTTCTTCCGTGTCTTCCTCGACGGTTTTTACCTTCCTCTCCCCTCTGTGGCGAAACACGCTGTGCTCGTCGACCTGCACGGAGACAAACATGAGATCTAATGACCTGATGGCAGCGAGGGATCACAACACACCTGTGAGGGTCACCTTAAAGAGGAATCCAAATCCCATGATCAAGTAAGAAGGTGGCAGATAGTTCTTCTTTCCTGGAAAATGGCAGATCAGACATCACAAACTTTGCATCAGCAGTTTTACCGAATCTAGGACGTTCAGAACACACCTCTGATCATGAAACTTCCTGTGGTCAGGTACTCTCCAGTGGGAGCCGTCTTTGACACCTGGAAGCAGATTCACATTTCTATATCAAGAAGTCACAATGTAGTCATCGGACTGCCATCGAGTGCATGCTAGCAAAGAGAGAACCTCACCTGATGATGATGAACCCACCAAGCGCTGGTGACGATCTTGGCCTCCCAGGCAGCACTGTAACAAATGGCCATAGTGCCGGCTTCTGTCAGGGTACGAGGTGGGATGGGCTCACCTGCAGGTGGGACCGGAGGCAAAAATGAGTTGAAACAAGCTTCTTCCACACAGGGATGTGACAGTGTGAAGGACCTACCTGAAGGGTTTTTGATCACGCAGCTAGTTGCTCCGTGAAGGTCAGCGTGCACGTAGATATCACCTGAGCAAATAAGAAGACATGAATGAAGGAAGAGCAGGTCATTTGAGGTGCCTGCGTTTGTGTCTCACCCGCACGGAGGTAACGCTTGACAATCATCTCGTTCTGCTGCTGATCCCGTCCCGCGATGACCAGGTAGTTCTCTGCGCTGATGAACCACAAGAACTTCTCAAACCTGTCAACGGGAGTGGAAATGGTCAACAGAAGGAACCCTTCGGAGCAGAGAGGAGCTGTTTTTGGAGGCTTACCAATAGACTTTCCGGGCTTTCTGAATGGTGGTCACAGTCTGAACCTCTTTCAGTGTTTTGTGGGTTTTTTTCTCGGCAGACTTCATGGCCTTGAATGATATAGAAACATAAACATGGTAAACTATACACTGGCACGAACATTTTCATCCTGGCTGTCTTATAAGATCATTCCTACCTTATCTGCGGCTTCAATGGTTTTAAATTCTTTCCTTTTAGCCGAGCGTTTGTCGTCATAGTACCTAAAAAAAGTACACAAGCAGGTTACGTAGTGCTCACGACTGTGTCAAAACTATATACATTTGTAAACCTACTTTTTGGCATTGGCGTAAGCTGACAGGCTCAAGTCAACGTCCACCAGGATGGGCTTATTCCTGTGGAACCTTTTGTTCTTCTTGGTTTTGTTTTTCCTCCCCGTCTCCTCGACCGCATCATCTTCCTGCTCGTCATCCTCAGATATATACGGATTCCTAGACAACGGACACACAACAAGCTCAAGGGGAGGCAAAAAAAGGAGTGTTTGGTTTTCTGAGTGGGGGGGTGCTCTCACTGTAAAAGCAGCGTGATGTGATTGGCCTGCAGCTTCAGCTCCTTGATGGCACATGCCACAGGGTCCCCGGCAGCTTGGGCTTCTTTGACTAAAATCCCAATCTCAGTCCAGTCCACCTGGTTGGCCAGTGCACTGCACACCACCTGCAGCGCCCTCTCCACGATAGCCAAGTTCATCTCTATCAATTCACCCTTTATTCTATCAATCTCCTGAAACACAGAGGATTTTTTTTGCACATGTAATCAAAAAGTGTCAAGATAAGCTGGTTATATAGATAAGCTGTGGGTAAAGGGCATCTAAAGGACCTGTGCTTGGTGCAACGCCTCCAGTCTCTGTTCGTGGTCCTTCTTGACATTTTCCAGCTTCTTCAGAGCGTGTTTCTCCAGCTGCAAGGCCTTCATGTCAATCTTCTGGCTTTCCATCTTAGAGAAGAACTCATCCACAGCCTGAGAGAGATGACCACATCAGATTTCAGTAAAGGAATTCCCAGAGTCAATATTAGTCCACGAATCACCCACATCATGCACCCATGTACCTTGTCAAAACTATCAAACTCTAAATATGGGCTCTTTGCATGCTGGGCAAAGAGAAATGGGTGGTATTCATCATATCTGAAAGCAGACGGCATGAATCAAATGTAATAAACAGAAAAAGCAGATTTCTTCCTCAGGACACACTAATGACAGGATGAGACATACGTGAGGAGTTCTTCACAGGGTTTACCGGGTGTTACACTCGGTTTCTTCTCACTCTTCTGAATGATGTAACCCTTGATTTAAACAAAGAATTTGGTATGAAATGTCTGGTCATTCCTCAGAATACTTTTCAAAATGCTAAATCACCCCTGAAATCTGTGTCTTACCTTGCCAGTGAAGTTCTCCGATTTCTCCATATAGGTTTCTGCAACCTTCAGAGCTTCCAGGATTTTAGGGGCAACTGAAAAAATGATTATTATTTGAGTTACGGCTAACCCTACTGGTGGGAAAGAACAAAACCTTCATCAACTGTCATTGTTCTGGACTGTAATTAGCCGCATCTCTACTGTACCTTGAGCAACATCGGTCTGGCTGTCAACTTTGGCAGAGCCCGGCAGACCCACTTCTATCAAACTGTGTTCAATCAGAGTGGCCCCATAGGCTGAGGAGGTGTTTTGACCCAAAATATAGTTAGTGTGTGTTTATTTGAGTTGTAACATCATTTAAAAAGCATTTAAAACACTAGGAAAAGAACAGGATCTACTCACAGAGGTGAGGGTTAAGCACCCTTTTCACTTGATCCCCTTGTTGTGCTGTGCTAAGAATTTCTGTGAGTCTACATTAAAAACAACAAAGAGTTTTCACTTACATGATGTGTATAAAATGGGCGTACTGAAGTCAGAGAGATGCTGAACACTACCGCTCCAAACTGATGAGAGGCTCAGGGGGGCGAGCGCTCTCCACAGGGTACCGCTCTCTCACTGCAATCTTGACATCATCGACCTCTGCCGTGCGAAATCGCAACAGATTCAGGATGGTGTACTCGTGGTCCGCCAGAATGATGTTTCCCTGATGACGGATACAGATGACACTTAGAGACAAACATTTAATTCTGTAAGTTAAATGATAACATATTGTGCAGTGGCTGCTCACCCTGTCATACAGTTCAACAATCAGGTGGTAGGCAGCCTCATCTGAACCAAACTGGAGATCAACAATCCTGTCGTTCCCGAGCTGCTTAACCTGGGTCAGCCGCCGCGTTTTCAGGTGCTTACGACACTACAGACAAAATTCCGTTTCACCACAAGTTGTTCTTGTATGATAACGTAATCTTTAGTTGATTCTATATAACAGACCAATACTGCCATCGAAAATAATGTGGACTTACTTTCATTGCAAAACCAGAAGGCATCATGTTTTTGGGCCATTCGAAGTCCGTGGAGTGAATTCGTGTCCCAGACTCGACCAGGAGGATAGCTTTGCTGTCAGGTCTGAGGCAGCAATATAAAATTATTAACTCCACATCTGCATAATCAACACGTCAGATTTCTGACAAAGCATAAAGTGAGCTACTACAACGTGTTAAAGTAAACTTCACTGCAGTACAGACATAAATCAAGGACAGCGAAAACATTCAGGTATAAAAATATCTATATGTGTTGCTCATTAACAAAACTACACGGCTTTTGTATGTAACACTAGAATTTAGTACTTTTATGTCAAGTAATTTGAAACAGAAATAGGCGTTAAGGAAAAGTTTTCCAACTGTCCTTACTTTTGTAGACGGATGAGATACGTCTTATTATCGATATCATAGACGTTATTTACCCTCATGCCCATGTAGCTGTAACAGAAGGTAAAAGAAACATATTTAAACAGCAGAACCGCATTTGTTGACATCTGCACAGGATCGGTTGGTTAGCTTACGGAGGAGGCTAAACTCAATAAGCACCTACTTGGCATTGATTTCGGCGATAACTGCCTTTATGTCGACGGTGGTGAATCTCGTCTTCATGTTAGCAAGAGTTTCGAAACGAATGAAACAAGGAAAGTTGCAAATAAAGAATATTATTCACATTTCTTTTACATCGACGGCTAAGCAAGGAATACATGCATGAAACTGGGCATGCGCAGTCGTGAACGCTCCAACAGGTACCTACGACGATCAAAATAAGACTTTCTAGAATTTAATCAATCGCAAAAGTAATAAAGTCAGTAATACATTCGAAATTTGGCAACAATTATATATATGTATATTGTTGTCAGTGTTAGTCAGTATGTTTTAGTTGTAAATGGTAAGGTCGTGAATAAATGTCATTTATCCTTACAATGTGAGCTTCTACTGATTGCTGGGAGGCTGAATTCAAAAATGAAATCCGATCTGCTTGAGTGATTATTAAGGGTATATTTACATGTTTAAAACTCTGTATAATCCATATTATACTGCTTGCAAAAAGAATTTTCTACTTTAATTTAGTTAGGCATGAATAATTTGAATATTTTTCGGTCCAACCTGTGATACTGCAGCAACAGCGCCCTCTGCTGTAGACCTCACTTTCACAGACTGGACGTTGTCTGTGTCCACAGCGCCCTCTAGAGGACGCAGCAGCGCTCTGCTCCTGCTACTGAGTGCGGTTCATCTGGCGTGTGTGAACACCGCACTGGCGCTCGGTAACCTTGTGCTCTTACATGCACGGAGTCGTGCAGCCTCTGTGCACTTATTAAGCTCATGGTCGGCTTCATGGAGTTATAAGTGCACCCATGATGCACTACTCAAACTGGCTCATTGGCGTGAAAAACAGGGCATGCCTTCGAAATGCGTGCAAAACACCACCCAACAGCGACTGTAACAATAGAAGAAACACTGTGGACATGCAGATTAACAACCCGATTCCCGGTGAGAAAATATCGGAATTGGTGGTAACCGTTCAACTCTGGAAAAAAGGTAAGAAAGGGAACTCGGGCGGTCGGAAAGACGATATCGCGTTAAATATGAGGGCCTAGAATACTTCTGCTTGACTGGCATTTCCATCTCTCGCATTTCAATGCGCCACATCTTTTAATGCCAAAGCGGCAGCGTGGTTAGCAGAGCCAGTTTCTCCTTACCTCCCTGGGTCAGAGTGGAGGGCGAAGGCGTGCCTCGTTACCAAGGCGACGGTCAGCAGAAGGACTCGCTAACTAGCGGCGCTAAGCTAACGCGTTTCCTGCCAGAGAACGAAGATTTAGAAGAGACACATCGGGATGTTCTCTCCGGATATTTGTGTTATGGGTTGTAAATTAGCTAGTTAATATGGAGAGAGATGCATTGTGAGTTTTTGAAACACTGAAATTGACCATAAGTCTCAACTTCATACAGTGGTTAACCTGTTTTCCTCAGCTGTTGCCCTGGCATTCCTGAAACACACATATCACTGTTTCTTACAAATAGTGGCAAGCTGTAAAATTCCTCTTGTACTTGAGTTTTTATGCAGCTATCCTTCTTTTGGTGCAGGCTACAAAGTCATCAAGAAAATTGGAGAGGGGACATTTTCGGAGGTTTTAAAAACACAGAGCCTGAAAGATGGAAAGTTCTACGCGTGCAAAACTATGAAACAGACAATTAACAGGTACAGTGTGCCAAAATAAGTGTTGCCCCATTTCTCTGCTGTGCATTGATCTCTGCCACCTGCCTGTAATGAGGTTGCGTGACCTTTAACCTTGTTGGAATGAGGCCACAGTAGTTTTGGTTTTTAACACTCCTGTGCAGCCATTTGCAGTATTTCCATACACAGGCACACATCATTTGTCTACGGCTCCAGAAAGTGACATGTGCAAATGTGATCTCTTCCAGCCTGGAGCAGGCTAACAACCTGCGGGAAGTCCAGGCCATGAAGAGGCTGAGCCCACATGCAAACATCATCCAGCTTCACGAGCTCATCCTGTGAGTACTGGACTGTTTACCGAAGTTCCTGCACTGTCTTGTGTTCAGATTCATGAGGTGTGGTGATGTTTCAGTGACAAAGAGTCTGGAACCGTGTCTCTGATCTGTGAGCTAATGGAGATGAACATCTATGAGCTAATTCAAGGTATGAAATCATGAAGGTCACAGTGTGGAATAAACTAAATCAACGTAAACGCTTGGGTGATTTATGGGTTCCAGGACGACGAACGCCCCTGCCTGACCACACAGTGAAGAACTACATGTACCAGCTTTGCAAGTCGCTGGAACACATGCACAGGTGGGCACAGAAAGCAGATTTGTGGTGCTGATATGAGCCCCTCATGTATGTGGTTGTCTTCCAGCTGTGGGATCTTTCACAGAGACGTGAAGCCTGAAAACATTCTGATCAAGGTGAGAGCCAGCTTTGCCAGGGAGATGTTTCCATCACAGATCCTCACTTGAGATTGATCTTTGCAGCAAAACTGCCTGAAGCTCGGCGACTTCGGCTCGTGTCGCAGCATTTACTCCAAGCCCCCGCACACGGAATACATATCGACCCGCTGGTACAGAGCCCCCGAGTGCCTCCTCACTGACGGCTACTACAGCTTTAAGATGGACATGTGGAGCGCTGGCTGCGTCTTCTTTGAGGTCATGAGGTGACGTCTGCACAGACTTGGAATTACATTCATTTTTGTGCACGTATGTAGGCCTGATGGTCCAGGCAGACTGTTAAACGAGACGCTTTTTCAGTTTGAACCCTCTATTTCCTGGAGCCAATGAGGTGGACCAGGCTTCCAAGATCCACGACGTGCTGGGGACACCGGATCAAAGCGTCCTCCAGAAGTTCAAGCAGTATGCATTTCTCCTACAGTTTATCATGCACATTAAAAAACAAAACAGCATATTCTGTCCTTCTGGCAGGTCCAGGGCCATGCAGTTCAACTTCCCCCCTAAAAAAGGCACCGGGATCTCTCGGTTGATCCCTAAATGCCCGGCGCCGGCCCTCTCGCTGCTGTACCAGATGCTGGCCTACGACCCCGACGAGCGCATCACCGCGGACACGGCCCTGCGGCACACCTACTTCAGGGATATCAGGTGCACCATCAAACACGAAGCAACCCGCTGCCTTCTGAACAGCTGTTGCCTGAGCATCGACCTTTCCTCTTTTAGAATGGCTGAAAAGAGAGCAGAGACCTTTCACAGACTTTCCGGGACTCTGCACGACGCGGCGAGCGGAGGCTCAGGCAACCCCTTGAACCACACCTGCCGGCCAGCCAGAATCGGAAAGCTGAAGTGCCGACACGCCCGACAGACTCCTTTGCTGAACGTGAGCCCATGTCCACACAGCCGACCCGGACATCTTCGGCGAGGCTAACCGCTAGCGTCGTCTTCTTTCAGCACAACACCAAGCACCCCCCAGCGCTGCTGACCAGGAGAAACATCCCCCGCTACCCCGCCGAGCTGCCCAAGCTCAACCTGGTCGTGCCGGGACCGCAGCTCCCCACCCCCACCGCAGTTTCCACCGTGCCTCCATTCGTCCGCCGGGGGACGCTGCCAGCCATCGCGTCGAAGAAGTGCCAATCGCGGCCGGTCAAGGTAAACGTCTGACATCGGTTAAGACGCACCCGAGCCTGGATCTGATCTTCATTTCCTCTTTCTTCAGCCTCGGGATGAGTCTCGTCACGCAGGCTTCCGGAGCTTCCACATACCACCGCTGGAGAGGAAGCACGGAGGCTTCTGAGACAAGGACGCTTTTGTTTGTCCTCCGTCCTGAAACCAGACAGACCTGCTGGAAGGACGACGTTCGGACAGGCCTGGTGCTCAGATGTCCGCCAGCGAGCCGCCACCACCACCACGAAATCCAACGCAATCGCTATGCAGACGACAGAAAGGTCATTTCATGTTGCATTCACCCTATAAAACACATTTTTCTGGTTATTAGCATCTGTACCACACCAACAGGACTAATTCATAAATATACACAATAATAAACAGGGCAGTTTAAACAACGCACTTCAAGGTCGTACCGGTTGCAGAGCGATGCATCAAAAAACAAAGGCAGCTTTGGGGGTTTCTGTAGGTACCACATTCTTTTTCATCAGCGTTAGTGATTTCAAGTCTTCCAAAAAAAACTTCCCGACCAGCGATTTACCCTCAGCTAAAGTCAATACAGCTGATGGAAATTTCTGTTAGGTACATTTTTATCATTGTAGTAATTCAGTAATTCAGCACTTAAATACAAAGTCTTTTTTTTATGTAAAATGTATGCAGTACCAGATTGGAGACCTGTTTCTTTTGAAGCTTTGTTTCAAATGAAGTTGTTCTGAAGCAGACATTAAGGTCATTGCAAAGAGTCCATCCAAAACTTTTCCTGATAATAACTATATACCATGTAGCCTGCGAAAGAGTACGTTAACCTAGTGTTAAAACAATAAAAGCAAATTTAAATGGAAAAAAGGCATCCGTCTTGCTTTGTTGTGTAAAGGTGAGAACAGAAGAGCAGCCAACAGTGTATTCAAGATTATTTTAATATTATTAATATGTATACTTTAGGCTTTAGAAATATAACTATCAATGACAAAACTTCCACTGGAGTAATGGTCATTTGCTTAGGCCCCCATCAAATCAATTAATTACAATATACACAATATGATACAGAGCAGATTTGAATCTGAAATAATATTAAAATAAATGCTCAATAGATAAAGGTTTAATAGTTTTTATCATTTGCTTCGCCTACTGTATTAGCCATCTGTGAGTTCTGAGCACACCCAAACATTTAAAGCCTTTTTCTCCTAATAAACTAATTTAAGTGCAAACATTTTTTTTCTCTCTCTCTCTCTTAAAAAGACTATGATTGCAGCGTCCAGCTTTAAAAGTTCAGATTTCCAGACTGAGGATGTTAAAGCCGTGTGCAACAAGGCAGTCCTCAACCCTCATTTTTTTTTTTTTTTTTTTTT
>BJFM01003167.1:12410-76689 GCA_016586285.1 Arothron firmamentum | reverse complement strand
GGGGGGGGGGGATAACAGCTGGACTGTGAAAAATTAAATGAACTATCCTTTTAATCTCAAACCACTGTTGTTTGGTTTGCAAACTGAGTCTGGTTTGGGGGGGGGTTAAAACTCTAAAACTGTTAAAACTCCTTGCGTTCGGCGGGAGCCCGTCGCGCCTTCGCTTGCTTCACCGCTCAGCTAGGTTGAGTGTGTGACCAATGAAAAGAAAGAGAAGCCGTGAACAAGTTGGGGTTGGGGGGGGGGGCATCAACATAAAAGGAAAAACTTGCAATGCTTGCAGGGTGGAGAGCAGCATCAGACTCTGGGTTGCAGGGTTCTTTAGCAGCAGAAATATTGTGGCTATACTACTGTTCCACTGGGAGAGCTGGCTTGGTTTTGGGATGATAGTAAACCCTGGAAAAAGGAAAACAAGGAGATTTGCATTGGGAAAGTTCATATGCTGATGCAAAAGAAAAAAAGACAAATAAAAAAGAAATCAAGCAACAAACAGCTCATTAACGATTAGCCTCTAGCTGCGAATCTTTTCCATCCCGCAGCCCACTGGGTTTACTTAAGACCTGTTCGATTAACAGCAATCCTAACGACGTCTTCCAGAGCTTTGCTTGATCAAGGCACTTTGGAGCTAAAACACCAACATCTTTATTGCACTTCTGCTAAGCTTGAAGCAGAAAGTAAACAGAATCTAGATTTTAATTCCTCCGGCATCCTCGGGGACTTGTTTTCAGACGTTAGCGTGCAATATCTCGGTGGTGGACACACACACGTTAAGCTGTCAGCAGGCGACAGGGAGCAGAGCCTCTTTTGGCGAACACAAAGCCGTTCCCCTAAACGTGAGCGTATGCAGAAGACGCCTCGCCTATGCTGGGATGATTACGACGAACCAGCGAATGTGCGGATTAGCTTTTCCTTCTGCGCTGGCGACTTTATACAGGCAGCTTTCCTCAACCAGACAGGAATAATATACCAAACTTAAGCCTTCCAGCAGAGTCAACCTGTCTGTAAAGGCTAAGAATTTGAATTAACCGGTTTATTTTATGCTCTCGGCTGTTATAAAAGCTTGACAGAGATAACGTTATTTCACATCCTGCATTAGAAAGAACTTACCACTTTGCCTGGCCTCGCCCATGTGCAAATAAATCCCTCCTGACAAGCAGTCACTAAACAGTCCTCTAAAAATATGAGTACAGTCAGTCTCTCGTGTGCTATCTTTTTACAGATGAGGGGCTCCAGGAGGGGCACGTCCTCCATGCGCGGGCACAGCAGGGTGCCCAGAGTCTTAGCGGGGTCTGATTTGGTTTTGGTCAGCAGGTTGAGCTTGTCGCTGCTCTTGCTGCTGATGTGGCCCATGCTGTGGTTGCGTTTGTGGTCCTTCTCGTGGTGGCGCTCCTTTCGGTCGTGGAGCGACAGCGTGGCGAACTTGCTCACGCCCGTGGCGATGGCGCTGTCCATGATCCCGCTGCCGCCGCTGCCACAGCCACCGGCTTTGTTGGTGTTGTTGGCTGTGGTAGTGGTGGTGGTGGTGGTGGCGGCGGCAGCGTGGGGCAGGCTGTTGGAGCGCGGTAAGGTGGCAGAGAGGGAGTTCACGCCAGGAGTATTGGCACCGCTGTTGTTTCCATTAGTAGTGTTACTAGAGGTGTTAGTGATTATGGTGGCGCTGGCGTGGGGGCTGGTCGCGTTCATCACATTAGTATGCGTTCGTGTCCGTGAGAGGGGAAGATGGGGAAAAAGAATGTCCTCAGTGAGGTCCCATAGGCACAGCTGAGTGTCCTGGCCCACTGAGCCGAATCGGTACGTTACGCTAACGGGCCGGCTGTCCGTGGAGTTGCGCTTGGAGAGGCGGGACTGCGTGCTGTTAGCCCGGTCCCGCCCGAAGTGGATCATCTGATCCTGGAAGTCCTCGTCGCTGCCGCTGAACTCCATGGGGTCGCTCTCTTCCACGCTGGTGGTGTAATGGTCGAACGCCACCACGCTGACCCAGGACTTGTGTCCGTGACCCCGTGCAATGACCCTGCAGTCCAAGAACGACCACACGGTCACCAGGTCGTCCTCCCCGCCCGCGACGATGTACTTCCCGTCGGGGCTCCAGCACACGCACAGCAGGCCCCCGAAGTAGCTCTTCATGGTGCCGTGGAGCTCCACCGCGTCAAAGTTGAAGACGCGCAGGAAGCCGTCTTGGCTCACGCAAGCTAGGAACTTTCCGTCTGGAGAGAAGGCGAACTCGTTCAAAGCCCCCTCCCCCACTGTCCATTTCAGGAGAGGGTTCCGCGTGGATTTACTCTTACAGGTGTGCACCGAGTAGTTCTCGCCCTGCTTGAGGAGCTGGTAGTGCGGCGCTGTGGTGCCACACGTGTGCTCCACGTTGTACAAGTACATATTCCCGCTGGCATGGGAGACCAGAAACAGGCTTTCAGACCCCGGCACCCATTTCACACACGTCACTCTGGACTTGTCTATGAGTCTCTGGCAGGTGAAGGTCGTTGAGGTTTGAGAGACAAGAGAGGGAAGGAAAACCTGTGAGTACAGCATCACCAATCGACCTCGTGATCACAGCGATTGTCTTAAAACGCTCCGTTTGAGATGACATACCTCCTCGTTGAAGAGCTTGCTCGTCTCCTTCTTGATGGGATCGATGAGCTGCACCTGTCCTGCCGAAAAGCCCACCAGCAAGGACACGCTCTCCGCGGTGGCCGTGAGGTGGTTAAAGTCGTGACAGGTGGGCTGCGTTCCCTTGTAGATGCGCTTGTCGATGGGCTTGCTCAAGTCTGCAGCCTGGGGAGAGAAATCAAATCTGAGCGTCACTGCAGCTCAGCCCGTATGTCTAACAAAGATGATGGGACGCCACTAACGTACCTCTTCACACCAATAAAACCATCCATAAATCACACTTAAAGAAAACAAAGAGCACAAATAACCACATGCATGAATGCCAGAGAGACCAACGCGACATCCTTCATGCACGCTGTCAATATAACCTGAATAAAGTTCCACTTGTTAATGATTTACAGTTAACATGGCTTGCTGAATGGAAAACTCTGAGTGCAAGATAATGACTCAATAGTTCCTCTATTACTGGTAGATGTGACACTGCATGTAAATCTGATAGAAAGGTTCTCTCTGAAGGGCCACACACAGCTGCAACAGAATGCACAGCACCAGGCTTCGCTCTGATGATTGATGATCAGCTCATAAGTATCTCTGTAGTAGAGGAGATCATGGATACACATGCACAAGAAATTAAATGCCCTCAGGAGCTGGATTTACTAGTTATTGACTCCAATACACATTACGGGCTTGCTATTTGTGCAGAAGGGATTTTAGACACAGTTATCACAGTAAAATGAATAACTGACTTGGGCCATATAAGAGCTACACTGGAACAGTAGTAAGTAGTATGATCATCATTACTGTGAGATATTTTAACGGTGACACATATACATATCTAAAGATCAGGCAACAGGCTAAAGCTGTGACACACATACTGCTGCATCTTCTGCTCCACGTCAGCTGATTTCTGTCAAACCACAGTAAAACACCGTTCTCCACAAAATTACCAGCAGAAGAATTTGGCTTTCAGCATTAGGTGGATTATAATAAAGCCAGCAGCAGCCGAGTCATATCTTTAAAGTTTAGCATCGACTCGCTTCCTGTAGATCGGGTAGGCTAGTTTAGCAGAAATCGTAGGTTTTGTCCAGATAAATCTTTGAGACGAGTGCAGGACGACATCGTGTCGGGATCACCGAGTGAGCTGGTCGAAAAGCTGTCCCCCATTTTAAATAAACATCAGTTTTCTCCAGTATTGTCAGTCAAAATACACAACTGTCACTGCCATCACCAACTACAGCCGTTACACCAGCGACGTCAAACTGAGCAATTAAAACAGAACCAAGAGGTCAATTTTAAACCAGTCCACAAAATCCAAAATTTCATGCGACCTTTTAAACATCAAGAACAAAGATAGTGACAAACCAGAAAGGGAATTTAGTCCCTGGCCTCGAGAGTAGCTGCAAGGTTTGCTAACGTTCGCTAGTTCCGTTGGTTAGCCAACTAGTGGGCTAGTTTCGAGCTAGCTCGCAGCTAACTGGCTGTCAGCTAATTTCAAAGTCAAACACCTGCCAGAGTTCCAAAATACGACCAAAACAAGCCCAAAGTTCGGCAACACACCACGCAGCAGCGTCCGGTTCGACACATGCGGCACCATCAATCTCCGCTGACATTAGCCACGTTAGCGCGCTACCTTTCTAACGCCTTTGTAGATGTAGAAGTAGAGCTCACGGCCCACATTGAAACAGATCCTGTCGCCGTTGCCCGACTGGTCGTTGACGTTCACGAAGGAGACCTTGACGGGGTTGGAGCCTTGCGAGTTGAAAGGCACCCTGTTAGGACGGCTGTATTCGGAGAGAGTGAGGAGTTTGTAGACGCCTTCCCGGGTGGTGAACTGAGTTTTAATTTCGTTCATCTCCTTCCCTCCTCCCTCCGCCGCCATCTTTGAAATTAACATTCATCCCTTTCCCCCTGGCCGGATCTTACGCAGGGAGGGGAGCGAGCTGTGGAGCAGGCAGGCCGGTGTTCTCCCGTTACACCCCCAATGGTTCACCGGAGAACTGTCAGAGAAGGACAGGGACACGACTGTAGCCATTTACAAGAGATTAATTATATTGCTTACAATACCATTACATCGCAGCACCCAAGCCACGGGTTTTATAGCAATAGCTTACCAAGGTTATATCTCATAATTCACTAAACTTTTGCTATAAGTTATTTTCCTGAACTAGGCAAAAACTTAATGTGTTTTATGAAATACGCAGTCAAATCTTTGAGATGATGCATTTAAAAGCTCGGGGTCAGTGTGAACTTTATTTTGAAAACGACCAAACACCGGACGTATTTTGTTAAAGTTTTGAAAAATCAGTGGCGTTTCCACGCTGTTCGCTGTTATTGTAGACAAAACACCTGTTAATTAATTACCAGGTAACCTCTGGCGATAGAGTGAAGATATCGAAGTGGTTTACTTGATTGTTGCCTGAAGAATTTAAAGCAAACGTCATGGCATACAGAAGAAGACGACAATTAAACAATTCAGGTAACGCTGTATTTGTTCATCAAACATATTATTGACCCTCTATTTGCCACAGTAGTGACTTTTATTCTACTAAAAACATCATTTATTTTTTAATTAGACCACAGTGACACACCCAGCACCATGGAGCGGCTTGCTTGCAAATACATGGTGCGTTCAGGTGTCCGCATTTCCCGCTTGGTTTATTATGGAATATTTTGTGTTAACATACTTTATTTCCTTCTTTTATTTAAAGGAAATGTGTAAAGTGGAATCCAGCACAGACTCTGACTCTGAGATCAGCCCAAGATGGTCAGAAACCAACACTTTGGTATTTTAGATGCTATTCCTTGAGAATTTATAATGATTTATTAAATTATGAATACATTTATATGGTTATAATATTTGTTGTTTAAGTAAAACTATTGAATTTCCTGCTGTTCAGGGATGTACGAGCAGCACTCCAGAGACAATGACACTTCCATTACCACACAAGCCCCACGGAAGACATGACTGTTCTTTGGTAAACACTCTTTTTTTTAGCAACACACATTGTTGCTATGCGTATTTGCATTTATTGGCGTATGTATTCATGTTTGCAGCTTCTGGATCCATATGATGGAAGCTCTGAGGATTCCGCTGAGTCCGATCTGAATGCTCCCAGCATCCGGGCGAAACGGGGCAAAAGTGTGGGAGGAGGAAGCTGCAGGTCCCTGAGCAGGAACAGGAGGTTTCTCCTGCCGAAGAGTGGGTCCAGGGATCCTCGTCCTGCGTCAGAGCAGCATCTCCTGGATGTCCAGATGACACTTGAGAGTGAGTCTGAACTCTGGCTCTGTGAGATTAATGTCATGCCCTCGGACAGTGACAAATATGGTGACGGCGACCTTGAAGAGTCAACAGTGCGTGCTCAAACCATGGATGTTGAGCTGCTGGAAGATTCCGGGGTGCACATTCCTCCGCCCTCCACGATGCGACTTGGGAATTCACCCCAGGTGCCGGACAGCTCCTCGGAGAGGTCGCCCAGTCCCTGCCATCTCCGGTGTCTTCACAAGAGAAAGATGTGCTTTCCTGGAGCGGAAGTGTCGGAGCTGGGGCAGAGGAAGAAGCAGTGTGTCCTCAGCATGGAGGATGAACATGAGGAAGGAGGGTCAGCTTCTGAACCAGGGCTGAACCAGGCCAACACAGACTGACCCAGAAAACCCAACTAGAAAGGAACTGGGACTTTATTGAAGGGCATTGATTTGTTTGGTGTCTTATATAGTTTTATACTCCTGTAACTGGTCTCTCTCACAGGTCCGATTGTATTTTTTTTTTGTCCCAGTCAGCTTAACGCAAATTCAAATGTTGAAAACTGTTTAAATGTTGCTAAACTTGATTGAGGACACAGGTGCACACCACACAAACCAGGATGACCACCAGTATCAACACTTAAGGTTAAAGTTTTGGCGTTTTACAGGGCAGGGTGATATTTATTATTGCACAATGCTTTTCCAGTTCCAACCACTTATATTAAAAAAAAACCCAAAAAACTTCAATACCAGAACCTCAAAATGAGTCGAATATTCATTTCCTGTTTTTGGATTGATTTCTGCATTTTTCTGTAATACCGGTCAGGTCTGTTACAATATTTAATATCCTCACTTTTATTGGACAGTCTCACAAGGAGCATTTGAGGATAATTCATGGCAGTCAAGGGTGCATCCTTAATTGTGGATATTCTTGCAAGTGAATTTTCTGAGCTTTAGTACTAAGCAACTACTTATCAAAGTGAACCATGTATGTATTTCTTGTAATCAAAAACACAGCTGTAAAGAGATCAGGACTTTGAAAAAAAATACACAAAATCCTATTTTGGAGTGATGGATTTGGTTAATTTTATTGCAACAAAATTGGATCTAAAATCACGTGGGCTCCTTCCATTAAAACAAACTTCCAACTTTCCTTCTCCAACATTTCATTTCCTCTTCACTGGCCATCTGACAACCTCCCCTCGACCTTCTAAATAAAACCTTCTACCAACAATAAGACTGGTTACAAGCCTGAGTGTTAAACTACTGACTATTTAGAACACAATCTGCAAGCTACTTTGTAACATGACGGTTAATAAGGAATGAATCTAAGTTATGCATGGGTTTATGGTGGAGATGCTTTTGAAGTTCAGGAGCTATTACTCATTGCACAGAACAGCGACTCCACGCTCGTAGAAGCTATGTGGATCCTCCTTGGTGGCGATGTCAAAGTCGACGGTGAAGATGAGGTCAGACCTGGTGAAGTTCAGGTACACAGGCAGAGTCACCTGCATCGACACAAAGACGGAAATAAGTGAATGAATTTAACAGCTGAAGACATTTTGCAACCGAAGCCATCTGATCGCTTATCGGGCTTGTTTTGAGAACACTGATCCTTTACCACGTGTCTCTTCTCGGTGCTGCTTTGCTTGATCCAGCGGAGCTGAGTGAGAGGCAGCTCGGTGGAGATGGTGGTGGACAGAGACAGCTTGTTGTTGGCACAAGTTGCTCCTTGCAGTTTCAGACCTGGAGGAACAGTGTTGATGTTCGACATGAGCGCTAGCAAAGCAGGTTAAATAAAGATAATATCACTGGAGGTATGTAGTGATTGTCACGCTTATATAGTTTGCATCCTGTACACGTTTGCTGTTTTTCTTATTTGCAGGCTGTGTCAACAGGAGCAGACTGCCATCTCGTCTGACCTTTGATGCCGAAGCTGCAGGCGTCTAGAGAGGCACCCTGAGCAGACGTGACGTTGACCTCCAGACACAGCTCCTCCAGAGACCAGCTGTTAGCCTGGGCCACATACTGGCGGGTGGCAGTGATGTACGCCTCTGGCACAAACAGGCTGCCGACACACACGTGGATGTTCTAGACACAGGAAGAGAAAAAGGGTCAGCACTGCAAGTGGCACGTGAGGAGAATATCATTTACTGTACAACAGCACCTTCAGTTCCTTTGCACCTCCGGTGGCAGCTCCCTGGGAGATCATCTGCAGCTGTTTGATGCGCTCACTAAAGTCGGCCGCCCACTGGATCACTGTCATGGAGGCTGGAACAGTGTAGCGACACCAGCTACGAGGGAGGATGCCTAGGTAGAAGTAAAAGCAAGTTAGCTTTCTGCTCCAGATGACCCGAATCCAACTATCAATAGACTCCAGTAACATGAGTACCTTTAACAAGGTCACTGATGAGTGTACGCAGGTTGTTGGTCTGCTTTTTCTTGCCCTGGCACACTTGCACCACATCAGACAGATCCTGACGGACATCCTGCAGCATCTTACCACCCATCTTCACTTCTCGCTCAAAGAATCGGAACAGTGGGTCCTGATGGTTGCGTGTTTGACAACAAGGCATTTCATCAGCGACAGAACCTTTACAGGATGCTGAAATTCTCTGACATTACCTCTCGTTACCTTGTGAGGCAAGAAGCATTTTTAACAAATCACTGAACAGCACACACATCATTTAACCCTTGTCCTCAGAAGACTTCTTTCCAACCTCCTCTCATGTCTGACATTACCTTAATGTTCTCCACTGTGCGTTTGAGTGGATTCACTGTTTGTGGCATGAGCTGCAGCCAGTTGCAGGCAGTGGTGTGAAGAGTCCTCATCCAGGCTGGCTGAGCATCCGATGTGGAGGAGGTACGCTCCTTCTTCTCCGTTTCATAGGCGAGGTCGTCCTCATCCTCCAACATCTGCATTTTCAGCATCTTACCCATCATGTCAGTGCCTGTGCAGCCCAGCGGAGGGAGCAAGTGAGCAGGGAAGGAGGTGGAAGAAAGGACCATGGTGGGAGGTGGAGGGGAAAAGAAATTAACAGAGTAATAACGACACAGAACCTTACCGTGAGGTTATGTTATTACAAAGAAATCAGGACTACAGTACACTGGGTAGGAAAAAACAAAAACACAAAAGGCTTCAGGCAACAATTCAATCGAACATAAGCATCCAACAGAGTTCCTTGTTGGGAAAAAATAAACCACATTCTTGACTGAATGCCACTGTAAAAGAAATTAACACAGGAATTTGACGAAAAAAATTGAGGACGGAAATGGGGATAAAGGAGCAGGGTGGTGGTTGAAGGTGGGTGCTTCTGCAGCCAGTTTTGCAGGGATGGGAGGAGGTGGGAAAGAAATCTAACAAAAACAGGTTGGGAGGGCCATTCAAAACTGTACTGGGACGGTTGGGAGGAGACAACAATTTAGCATAGCAGACATGATGGCTGTGAAATACAGCTGCTGGAGGGTGAGGACATACACACCCGTCCTTCTCCTACTGTACAATTAGTAGCTACTCGAGAAACAAAACAGTAAGTAAGCAAAGGAAATCCCTTGTATGCTCCAGCTGCAGTATTCTACCCCAACAGGATAAAGCACCCATCCTGTGCTGTTGATGCGCCCTGTCAGTGTTAACGAGCTACTAGAATAGAGAGAGATGGTTAATGATGACACTTGTGTGACCACGAAAGCCTTAAAAAAAGAATCGGTGTTTTTTTCGTCCAGTGACTGAGTGCAGATGACTGAGGCGAGGCTGTGGCATACCCTGAGTGGTGAGCAAGACCTTCTCAGCATTGCTAGGCAACCCCAGCCAGGATGGAGTCTGAGTGTCAGGGAGCATCTCTACCCAGTGCATGAACTCCTCACGGCTGCAACAAATTAAAATCATGAATAGCCAAACCATGATGACCACATCTGTTGATTACCCAAATAAAAACACTGACCGAATGCCATCAGGCATCTTGAGATCCTTGTGCCCGTCCACCTTGAGAGCCAGTTTAAACTCGCTGTCAAAGCTTCCCTTGGTGAAGATGCGATCCAGGAAGGTGTTGAGGAGGCGCTGGTCAAACTCATTGTCAATGCGGCCACCATAAATGGACTGAGCCATCAGTGTTTTCAGAGCAGCCCAGGGGATCTTGTCTGGAGCGATATTCTGGCGACCCTGTGTGTCGATATGCTTTACATCACGTCCTTTCACTCCAATAAACCTATACTGACATGGAGTGTACAGTACATACAATTCAAAGTCGTATTATTTAACAAATAACCTCGAACCTTAGCAGTGTCATCAAGCCACGTGTCAACGGTATCACAGGCAGAGCGCAGGTCAGACTCTCCAAACTCGTATTTCTTGGACCAGCCGAGCGGTGCGTAACGCAGACGTTCCTGAATGACTGCGTGGAACCAGGCCAGCAAGAAGTAGAGACGAGCACGCTCGTTGGGAGCCTGTACACAAAAGATATTTACATTTAATCCATATAAAGGATACAAGGTTTTGGATAGAGATAGATTATATTTTGGTTATTGCAAAATCAGGGACCTTGCACATGCGAGCTACAGGGATGCTGCTGAAGGTTCTCAGCATGTTGGCCTTGACACCAGGAGGAGGCTCGAACACAAAGATGCGACCAGCACGAAGTAGATTCACTGGCACCTACAAGAAAAGTACAACATTTAGACTCAACGACAGACTAAAGGCAATAATAGGATTACGTAAAGTTTATCCAAACTGCAACCTTGGGGTTGATCTCCATTGTCAAAAAGAGCCTGAAGCTGGCATGAGGCTGCATGGAGTGAAGCTTCTTTTCCAGATGCATGAGCCATGCAGGAGCCAGGTGGACATTCTCCAGCATCACCCACCTGCCAAACTAAAACTGTTAGGATACTAAACAAGTCTAGATGTTCAGAAAACACAGAACATGCTACCTACCTGCCAGACTTGACAGCAGTGTTGATGTCTTTATCTGCTTTATTGAAACCCTCAGCTGAACCTGTGAACGGTGGACAAGCACAAAGCTTTAACTACAATTTCCTCACAGACTTCAGATGCTTTAAGTTATTTCTTCTGTACCAATAGAGATGGAGGTGATTTGTCTGTTCTCCTCAGCAGCAAGATCTCTGACCAGGCCACTGGCATCATAACCTGGCACGGAACACATCAGCACTGGAGTGCTGGGCTTCACCTGCGGCCAAAAGAATGTCAGCAACAGGTTAACACTGACGACTGTAAACGCTCCCACAGGGGAAAGACGGTTAAACTATTACTGAAGTATTTCTACCTCATTCTCCACAACATTGGCCAGGTCAAGAGGCTGCTCAATGATGCTCATGAAGGACTCTCCCAGCACCTTTGCAACAAAAATGTGTGACATTGCGAGCAGACGGTCTGGACGGAAGGCCTGGATCAACAACAGCTGGTGCACTGCCTGGCCAATGGTAGCTGAACACATTAAAGCAAAGCATTTATATACGGAGACAGAAGAATCCTCATTTACACGACACTACACACGTATCTACTTACTGGACTGCTTCTCTTCTGACCACAGATAAGGTACAGCCAGCTCTGGAGTGTTGCTCTCAATCCACATGAAGAATTGCTAGAAAAATCAAAAAATAGGCATCGATACATAGGATTGTTCAAAGCAAGTTGTTGGATCTGTTTATGTATTACAATAGATCTAATGAGCAATTATGCTCACCTCATCAGCCTGAACTTTGTTCACCAAGTCACTGAATGCTGGCAGACGACTGAGTCGGACCATGGCCTCGCTCTGCTCACTGCTCAGACCTTTCACTTTGGGCAGGGATGTCCCAGTCAGGACTATCTCTTTACCTCGCAGGAAGTGCTGGAACTCTGAGTCATACGACGGCTCACTGGGAAGAGTTAGATTAAAGTAAGTGCGATGTCAGACGTATCTGAGAAACATCGGTCATTGAAAATCCTATAGTGGTGTCGTGTAGTGGTGGCATCGTACCTGGTCATGCCCTTTAGGCTAATCTTTGCCAAAAGCATGGCAAAAGTGACGTGATCCAGGTGCAGCATACCTCTGGCTGCTCTGTTGAACACCACCTAAGAAGGGAATAATCTATTAACATATATTCTAAACAAAGCAACAACATTTACACAGGGACTTGTTCAAACCTGGAAGAGGTCCTTAGTGAGGACAGCGAGTCTCTGTGAGTGATCACTGATGCTCTTGAGGTTGGGGTTTTCATAGAGCACAGTGTGGTACGTATCCAAGAAAAAGTGAAGGGAGTACTGGTAGAGGAAGTGCATCTGGAGAAAAACAATGCAACAATTATGTGCTTCGTATTCAAAATCACAAATATTACTTCTATAGGTTTACTTTATTGATTCAAAAAAGCTTTGGAGGGAGAGGACGATTGTGTCAGACCTGATTGAGAGCTTCCATTGTGAAGTAGATGCTGCTGCAGGCAGAGGACAGCGTCAGGTATTGCTGTGATACCGTCTCCACCTCCGCCATGATGATGTCTGTTTCCTCCACCTTCCTGGTGACCTCAGCCGCCTCCTTCTTCAGGTTCTCCAGTGTGGTAATGATGGTGTCATCATCAAGAATGCGCCCTTTAACTTCATTGAGGGCCTGAAGCAGCGATTTTTCCAGCTGGCGCAAGCGTAGCTGGAACTCACCTGCAAGAGAAAGAACAAGTGCTAGTGAGTTTTTTTTAATCTCAGTTATCTCATGTAAACAGCATTTCTAATTTTGCCATTTGTTTGCACTTCAACATTTGCCGTCTCACCCTGCAGTTTGAGGAGGTCGGAGCGTTTCTCATCCACATCCGGCCTCTCGGCCTTGAGAACCTCATTGAGACACTGGCTCTGAAGGCTGCTGCGAGTCACGGTGAAGTTGACAAATGTAACACGAGAACACAAATCTGGTGGGAACTCAACCTGCAAAGAAGAGCAACAACAAATTAGACAAACTGATTTCTTTGTATGAATATGAACCTCTTATAAATGAATTTTAGCCTACTGTTGGATCTCTTGTAGAAAGGAAAATGACAAATGAAGGTGACAGATCAATGTCTTGGTCTCCCAGAGTGATGAGGACACGCCCTCCAGTCCTTCTGACCTCCCTGTTCAGCACTGGGTTTAGGATGGGGTCGTAACTTTCTACATCCTTCAGAGCAAAAATAGAAAATCTTTTTGTAGATATATTCTGGATAAAAATTGACCGAATGATGTCAGGAGCACATACCTGGACCAACAGGGGGTTTCCAAAACGCAGAGCACTCTCCAAGTTCTTCCTGAAGGCATCATCCAGGAAACTGGTTCTGGTAATCTTGCGATCTTTGTACTCGTTCATTATAAACTCTGTGGCCTGGCCTGACGGGTCAATAATTAGCGGGTACCTGCACAGAACCATGACGCCAAGAAGGAAATGCTTAGCTTTCGGAAAATTCTGTTAAAATGCCAGATGAAAGAGATACTGACCTGTTGAACCTCTTGAGCATAATTGCATTCTCAGTGCAGAGGTCATCAGCTGGGAGAGAGTTGGCTTGCCAGCGGAGCCTCTCATCAGCATTGGACAGGTACTCGGTTCTGGCAATATCAGTACGGAACTGGAAAAGAATAGAACTGGGGTGAATGGGAGCTTAGGTTGGAAAATATGTGCCTTTATGTAGATTTGACCCATCTGCCAAAAAAACATCACCCGGTGATGTGAGTGAGGCCAAGATTTAGAGCTGTGATGATGACAATGCCTTTAGGAGCTTAAGTACCTGAATGTTGGCCTGCTGCAGGTGGTGAGACCAAGTCGTGAACAGATTCTGTCTCATCTGCTGCTCAAAGTAGCCAGCATATGTAATGAAAGCTGCAGACAGCAGACAGTCTCCAGCTATGGTGGACATCTGGTTCTTGAAGGTTTCACTGGTCTTCTCCCAACGGTCCCTTTCAGCCGACAGACTTTTCAGCAGGGCTGTACTGCGATTCACCTACAAGGAAAGAATACATGTTTAAAAAGGCCTCTGTAATTGTTTGGCTGGAAAAGAGGAACCAACATTACTTTAATGATCATTCACCTTAGCTTCTACAGCTGCTAGGTCGGCCTTGATGGCCTGAGCCTCTGAAATGAGGACAGCGTACTCCTCCTTGTAGCGAGCAATGCTAGCCTCCAAGTCTCTGATCATCTGCTCCACCTCCTCTGCTTTCGTCTTGTTGTCTGTGGCATCATCCTCGAGCTTCTGCAGTTCATTACGCAGAGGCTCCACACGCTTCAGCATATCAGCATAATTGAGCTAGAAAAGGGGTGGGGAGGAAAAAACACTTATTAATCTAAGGAGCACTTCCTCAAGTATGTGCTGTATTAATTTTAATATAGTTTAGCCTTACCTGAGCAATTGCCCATTTCACCATAGGACCACAAGCCAGGGATGCTCTGTTGATTTGCTCGTAATTGTAGCCTGGATTGGAGAGATAGTTCTTCTTCATCTTCTCACGGATGGAATCACTATTTGAAGGAGGAAACAGGTTTGAGTAAACCAGAAGTTCATAACTGAAACAGTCATATGGAGAGTGTTTCTTATAAGTAATCATTTGGGATGAAATATAGATGATCGTAAATCGGTGAGAAATTTCTGTTTTTAATATGAGAAAGGTAGAATCACAGTAAACCTGTCAACTACAGAGGTGGTTGTAGTACAGTCAGTTCATCGTCTGATTCAGAAAGAGTGACAAAACATAAAAATCAAACAGATGTCACTTGATTATTGTGCTGATTGCTGGATTGAATATATTTCCATTGGTGACTAGCAGTTAACACCTGTACCTCATTTCCTCAGAGGAAAAGCTGACTATGCTGCTGATGAAATTGTCCCTGATAATAACTTGTCTGATTTTTTTCCAGTCACTGGTCTCCTCGCCCAGCATTAGGCAGATAGACTCCAAGGCCAGCTTGACAACAGCTGGTGGATTGGTCATAGTCCGCACTTCTACTAGGTGCTGCCGCTTAATAGAACTCACCGCTACGACAGGAAGGACCAATGTTTTTGAAAAAAAAGGCATGTTGGGGGAGGGGCATATACAGAGACAGAGACAGACATAAAGAGAACATCAGTTAATAACTCCAGAAATGTCTTATTTCACCTGATTTCATCAGCAGAGAAGTTAACAATAGTGGGAATGAAGTTCTCCCTCATGATGATGGAACGGATTTGCTTCCAGTCAACGGTGCTTTCTCCCAGGAGCAAGCAGATGGACTCGAGAGCTAGTTTCACAGCTGCTGGTGGATTGGCCATAGAACGCACCTCTACCAGGTGCTGCTTCTTGATGGACTTAACAGCTATCAGCATCAGATGAACAAGGGATGGATTATTACAAGAAAGGGGGTGGGGGGCAATTAGGGGAGGATGAAGTTAAAGGTTGCATTGTAAACCAGAAACCTTTGCTACCATGCAATGATTTTGGAAATAAAGTCATAATAAGTCATATTTATAATATCCTGCACTGTTATCATGTAAAAAGCAAGCGTACTACAAATTGTACAACCATACCATTCTGGGCCTCAATAACAGCAGGCTCCACTTGATCCAAATCCTGTTTGACACTCAGTTGTTTGTCCTTGATCACTTCCTGCTGCTTGTATACAGCTTCCTGGATCTCCTGACTCATCACCTGGAATCACGTTAAAATTAGAAGCATTATTTCACGCGATTGTGGAAAAACACAGCATCAATCTCTATCAAGAAGAAAGCAATTTCCTTCCTGTGTACCTTTTTCTTTTCTGCCTCCTGCTGGTCTTTGACCATCTTCTTCAGCTTATCATTAGCAGCAGCATTCTTGGCCTCCAACTCTTGACTCTTAATTCTTAGGTCACGACGAAGTTCCTCTACCTTTTTGTCCAAACAAATGTATAGTAACACAAGAAGAGCATACAGTGACACAGATAGAGCAAATACAAAAACTGCATTACCTGATCGACAGTCTCCTTAATCTTGCGGAGACCAACATTGAGATGCATCTGCTGCTCCTCCAACTCGCTACGTTTCTCATTGAACAAGTTGACGTACTGGTTGATGAAGTCCAGGTAGTGGCGAGGAGTGATGGCCATCGTGTGACCGCCTCTTTTAGCTAGTCGGTTGTTTGCCTGTTTAGAGAAGACATCAACACATTAATTATGCATCAGACTGTTGTAGTCAAATACTGGTTAATCCTCACAAGACAGTAATTCCATCAATCAGCACACTGAACACAATTAAGTACCTGATGAAGTGTTTGATGTACAAACACACATCCATTCACAATTGCCTCGCGGTGAGATGGTGGTTGGGGCAGTTTGTCATAGACGATGGGCATGTAGTCTGGCACCTTGTAGTTGGGTTTCTCAAGATCCATCTTGCTGGTAAACTCCTTACCCACCTGGTACAAGGCCTCTGTGGACCAGTCTCCAAACCAATTCAGCACACACCTAAAAACAGATGTTTCCAACTGAGTATTTTACTATATAGAAAAAATTTTCCCACTATTGAGTCAAACCTGTTGAAGAGGGCAGGAGAGGTCGCAGCCCTGTCCTTCAGGCCCTCTGACGAGGGGTTCATGGTGAAAACAACATGGAGGTTCCTGATAACTTGGCTGGTGAACCACTTGTAGAGCTCCTCATGTGTGTCAAGCATTAGACCCTCTTTCTGAGCTCCCTCCTTACACTGAGTCATCAGGGTAGCATACTCATCTCCCTCAAACAGGCCAGGAACCTGTTAACAGCAGTGACACATTTGTAAGAAAAAGCATTTTCTGGAAAGGGGTCGTGAAGCTTGCAGGTCATGACGGGATCATTTTACCTCGCCGTTGGCCAGCAATGTGTTCATTCTTTCAAGAAATCCAGAGTCAAGCACATTGGACTCATCCATAATGAAGGCGATCTTTTCATTCTTACAGCCTGAGCGTCGCAGCACCGTACGCAAGTCCTCATCAAAGTCCTCTCCAGTATATTTTCTGTGCACCTGAAGACATGTACATAAAGATTTTAATATGACAGAGAGTTATTATAATATGACTAAAATATCGATATGTGCTAGACTAACCTTGATTTGATAGACACTGAGTCCATTCATCCAGGCTACAAAGCGAGACAGAGTAGTCTTTCCTGCTCCACTCACACCGATCAACAGGAGATGGCCCTGAGGCTGACGGAAGATTCTGGACATACAATTTTAAAAATGACTCAACGAAAATTATGTTTGAGCTGAAATTTGTCATTTCTGATTATTTTATTGACTCACCGGTCAATTCTGAGGACGTGGTCCAACACCTCATTGAAGAGTACCAGAGGCACGTCCAGTTCTTCCTCATAGAAGACCTTCAGACGGGCCTTCACATAGTCTCTCAACTCCTCCTGCTCCACTGGGATGTAGTCCTGCATCCAAAAACAACTCTCAGCACAAACTTATGTTGAAGTGCTCATTCCTTGAGGACAGTTCTCACTGTTTTGGACCAAAGGAATGACTATTCAGTTTACCTTTGAGAGCCAGTTGCTGTAGAGAATGGGCCTGTTCAGAGCCTTATCTTTATCAATGTTGGGGAAGTGTTTAAGAGCAACCATGTCGATGTTCTCATCAGTCCACCTCCTCTCATCATCACCCACCAGCCTACAAAAAGGGTAGATCAAACCTGACTGATTAAAAGAATTCTGGTGACACAGCAGATAAGGAATACATTTTAGTGTCACAGCCCATCTTCACCTGTCCTGGAAGAGACGAAGTGCTTCGTGGGCCCAAATGCGGATGAGTCCCTCCACAGGCAGGGTCTCAAGTGGCCGAAGGGCCTCAAAAATTCCTCTCACCCAGCGGGTCATCTCTCTAGGTGAGTAGATGTAGTGAGGTTGTGTGTCCTGAGTGAACCGCTCCTGAAATTAAAAATTTGAATTCAGTGCATGAACAAATTAATAAAAGCAAAAATGTACAACATAACAACTCAAAATATGGGGTTTTTACACTTTATCTAGAATGTGATATTTAGCAACTGTTTTACCTGAGACATGGTGTAAAATTCAACCATAGCAGCTGTAAGAGGCTCAGCATAGGTACGAAGAGACGGGATAAGGCGCAGCATGGCCCGATTGAAAGTTCCATAAATCTGGGTTAGAGATGCTGGACCTGGATAGTCAACATACACCACAGGAACATGGCGCAGGAACCTAGAAACAACACATTAGGAGAGTGTTAGGCCACCATTTAGTGAAGTTCTGAATTTTCTTTGTGTAGCTGTCATTTCTATTCTGCCTCTTCATGATTGTCTTTATTGTGTTATTGTGAAATTTTGTCAGCATATTCAGCATTTGTGAAGACTGAGAAGTCTACCTGTGAGTGAGAGGCTTTCTGCCGGGATCAGTTGGAGGATTACAGGCTCCAACAAATTGAATCCTCTCTAATTTGACCCAAGTCTGGTCTGAGGTGCGGTAGAATCCTCCATGTTCCACCATCTTTAAGCAGGACAGAAGTAGTTAGCATTTAGAGTAACACGACATGCTGCCATAAATGTAACCGCAGGGTCATATTAGTGTTGCAAATGCAACATGAGAAATTCACTACACCTGTCTGATGAAAGAGATGACTCTCTGTGTGCCATATTTGTCCATGTCTGGCAGATTGATCTCATCACAGAATAACACTAGCCACTTGCCAAGCTGAACTGGAGCCAGGACCACACCATTGGGTGTACGGCGGTATTCGCAATAATGATCAAACGTTTTCAGCAACAATTCGGGAGTGGTGGCACTGGAAAAGTTCAGACCAACAACCTGAAAGAGTGAATAAAAAAAATAAATGCATCTTATTTCTGTTTACATTGTGTTTAAAGCACATTTTAAAACATGTGTTAATAGTGTCTAAGCCATTATTTTTGAGTCTGACCTCCATGTCAGGCAATGCTCTAAGTGCGCTGAACAAAGTCATGGTTTTTCCAGAGCCAGGAGGTCCACAAAGCACCAGTGGTTTGTGCTCCGCCAGCCATGTGTACAGCAAAGCCTCGTGACGAACAGTGTCCAGGGTGGGAACCACAACATCAGGGGATGCCACTTTGTGAGTCTCGACCTCAATCTGTGGCACCTTGCCTTGCCAGGACTGCCACTCACCAGAGATGCAAACCTGATAAAGAAAATAACCCCAGAAAATTACAGTATAATTACTGTAATTGACTCTCTAAATGCAAACCACATAATATTAATTAACTTAACTGTACCTCATAGTCAATGATGGGGACGTTGGGAGCAGCAGGTAGAGGTACCGTGGTAATCCGCCGGATATATTCTCCAAGTTCAGCCCTCATCTTCAGCCGTCCATCACCGGAGAAGGACCACAGTACAGCATAGATCAGATATTTCTGTAATTAAAAAACAGATTATTTTTAATAATGCCTGTGTTTTGCAGTGAATGACCTTAAAGACAAACAGCATTAAAGCATATTAATTTGAGTCATCCAGAGACTGGAAAGGACAACATCACCTGCATGTATTTTTCCAGCTGGTCAATGGGCATTGGGAAGTCGGGGTGGTTGTTATTGTAGAGTGCAACATTACGACAGGCCTGGTGCAGCATAGAGAACAGGGAACCAAGGCAGCGCAGGCGTGTGAAGTCCATAATGTGCTCCAGCTTAGAGGCATGCTCCAAGGCCTTGATCACCAGGCCTGTAGAGGTGAAGTAAGGCTGCAGGATCCCAGCTACATCACGCTGGATCTGTTGTAAATCATAACAGAACATCAAATCATTATCTCTGCTGAATGAACACTTGCACACCGAAGTTTCTTTCAAACTGAATTTTTCCCTCTTTAATCACCTGCAGCATAGGTGATGCAACCTCTTCCTCATCCTCTGTACCCTTCCTCTGGCGCTGAGCTTCATCTTCTCCTTCATCCAACGGGATGCTGCGAATGCGGGCCAGGAAGTTGTTGAAGATCATGTCAGTGCTGAGGACATCCTCGCTGAACCAAACCATGCCACAGCGTGACACGGTGGCGAGGGTAGCGTACTTCAGGTCTTGTACTTCAAACATCACACGCACCTAAAATAGAAAATAATTTGAGTCAAAGAAAAAAAGAAAAAAAAATAGAAAGCTACGTTTAAAGTACTGGGCCCTTACATTTGGTGGCAAGCTGAGACGCTCTCCATTTGGCAATGTTAGGAGCTTGTTGTCATCCAGGACCGAGTTGAGATTTTCAACCCACTCAGGGTCAACGTCACCATCGAAGATGATCCACTGCCGCTTTTGCAGTTCGCCTCGAACATTGTCAATTATTCTTAAAGGGAAAAAAAATTAGAAAGTTTTAAAATGTCATTTTCTTTAGCACTATTTTTCATGTTAAAACCAAACTCACTTTCTGAGGATGTGTGTAAACAAGCCATCAGTCCATTCACGAGTGTTGGGGTCCAGGGTTCCATACAGGTGGTCTTTACTGATGGCCTTGGGGTCAATTATGTGAGCCACACCCTCAACACCCTCCAGCCTCTCTAGGGCTTTGAGAAGCACCCTCCATGCCATAGTCTTTCCACTGCCTGAAGGCCCCACCATCATCAGGCCATGGTTGATCTGTGTGATCTGGTACAGCTGGAGAACCTGTGAGGGGGAGAAATGACCAAGTTTCAGAAAAACACAATGACTAGGATCTACACTCTAGCCACAGCAACATAGCTTGACTTCATTTCTAACCATACCTTCTCCACCCACATGCTGCCCACATCATCACCATCTCCATAGGTAAGGTACATCTCCCCACAGACTTTCTTCAGCTCCTCTCTCAGAGCAGTCATCTCTCCACGATGGTACTGGATTCCAGGGAAGACATCTGACAGCAGGCTGAAGAGCAGAGGGATGTCTTCTGCCACCAGCTTGGGAACCATGGTCTCACAGACACTCTGGATCAGGATCTATAATAACAAATAACCAGTGAAGTAACCCAAATAATTTACAACATCACAGGATATTCCTTTTCATACCTCCTGTTCAGGTAGGTTCTCAGCAATATCATTCTCATCGACATCCTCTCCACGCTCTAGCTTATCCTTCTTGATTCTCTGGATCCGCTCACGTTTGACATTACCAGCACTGATGAGCACGCTCTTGAGAGCTCGGAGGCCAAAATCATAATGACTCTGTGATGACAGCTGCTCATCACATAGCCTGAAACGGATGGAAGCACACATTAGATAGAAATCCACCCAAATAGCTACATCGATATTTAGTTTAACTTTACATACTTGAAGAATGGCACAATCTTTTTAGCAAGGACTTCAGCTGTGCGGAAGCCCTGAGAGTACAGCATGACCTGGGCAATGAGCTGACGGTCTGGTTTGGTCATGGCCAAGCTACGGAACAGCTTCTTCAGATTGTCTGGAAGGTTGGACCGGCCAGCATAGCCAGGATTCATGGTGATGAAGATGGCCATGTCTGGACTGACCTTCACCTGCTTATTCAGCAGCTCTGTGGTGACTGGCACACCTATAAAGATTAAAGGAATTTATTCCTCATGTTTATCAGTGTAAAATTCCTATTTTAAAGAAATTTGAATTTCATTTTTAAAATGTACATATCTTTGGTGGAAACTGATAATATTAATCTAAACTTGCAGTCCTATTTATCAGGGCAGCTTCTACAGATTAAACATACTTCTGTCTCTGTTGGGGTTGCTGTGCTCCCTCAAGGCCACTTGGATGTACTGGACTTGCTGAGAGACGGCAGAAAGCATTCTCTCTTCCAGACGGTTGAACTCGTCAAAGCAGCCCCAGGCACCCACTTGGCAGAGACCCACAAAGATGCGACCCATGGCCTGGAGAAAATGGGATTCATGTTTTAAAATAATGACAAAAAAAAGAAAATCCCAATTTAACAAAAATGCATTCATATACCTGGAAATCAAATGTCTCATCACAGTTGAAGACCAGAACAAAGCGGCCCAGCTGATGACCAAGAGCTTTCACTGACTCAGTCTTTCCTGTACCAGCGGGGCCTGGATGAAAAATAAGTTTTCCATATGTAAAATATCTACTTCTTGGAAAACTACAGTCACAATATGAGCTAATTAGAGAGCTTGTGTACCGAAGGGTGATCCTCCTAGGCGAGCCTCCAGAGCCTGGGTCATGGTGAGATAGCAGCGATCCGTAAGTGGGGTCTGGACAAGCTTGTCTTGGACACCCAAGTACTCAAATCCATAGTTGAACTTGGCATTGGCCATCTGAATGGACAGCTGTTGAAGAACATCTGTCTGCTTGGGGTCAAAATAGAAACGCATCTGGCTGAGCCACTCAAAGGACTTGGGGTTGTCAATCCTGTTTTTGATCAGGGTCCTGGTCACATCACGTTGGTGCACAAGCTCGGTGATCTGAAAATGAAGCACAAGATTGATTTTAGACTCCACAAGATTGTAAAAAAAAAACCTTTAAGTGAAAAATTGAAAATTCCTTCTCTTACCAGGTGCTCCAGCTTCCTCCTGCGGAGGGGAGGTTGTTCCATTAGCACAGTGTCAGCCAAAACATTGAGAGTGGCCTCCACATTTGACAGCACTGATTGCATGGGTGTCATGTCTCCACCACCTGAGATGGTTGTCAACGCAGACTCAATGTTCTCAGACCAGGCAATCTGAGTGGACAGTACCACTAACTGGGCCTGTGAAACCAAACAGGATCAAATGTGGTTAACATACTGCATGATAAAAATACTAAATCGGTTAACATGTACCGTTAAATACACACCTGATAGCGGTCAATCCAGGTGATGTACTGACTCAGGTCAACAGCAGTGCCCTTGTTGAAAGACGTGACCTCTGTGACAGATTCAGCCAGCAGTTTGGCCAGAGTCACTCTCATCTCCTTCTCCACCAGCGTCAGCCACTCATTGATCTTTGGGTGCTCTGTGACTGAAACTGGTGTCTTGTAGTGTATTTCTTCACCCTCACGTGAGGAGATTCCCAGCACTACAGTGTTGTCCTCATTCAGCAGAATGCTGGAGACACCAGCAAACATCTTTTTGAAGTGCTTCTGCAATTTGGCCACATTCTTGCTGTTACCAATGATTTCAAGCAGGTCCTCATCTCCCACAAAGTAGAACCTGTTAGCAAAAAAAAAAAAGGTTATTTTTTTTATTTTATTTGCATATTGACAGCAGCCTCTGGTTTCTTGACTTGTAGTGTCACTCTGTTACCTTGGGAAAGAGGATCTTTCTCTTTCAAGGTACTCTCCAAGTGCTTTCTGGATCTTTCCAAGAAGGTCAGCCAGTCGCTCCAGAGATCTCTGAACTCCCTGAATGTTCAGCACATCCATCACCAATGGAGACTTTGACACCTTCTTCATCAATGCCAAGAACTCTGTGCTGATACTGTGTAAAAAAAACCAAAAAACCAATCATAAAACAAAAACATATGAAATTGAGCAGGTTCAATCCGAAATAACTGTAAGTATTTGGTTCATTGAATAAAAAATAACCTCTGGAATCTTTGAGTTTCTACAGGTAGCAGATGTTTGATGTCAGCACTACCAGTAAAGATGCCCTCCAGATAAACCCAGCGACGCTGGACATCAATCCAAACATCAAAGAGAGCCATGATACGATTCAGCTTGTCCTCCCAGCTCAGAGCATCTTCCTCAAACACCTGCAGGAACAAATGAAAGAGTAAGACATTGATGAGGTCCAGGAAATTTAAATATTCTTTTAAAGTGCACAACAAGTTCCATGTTTTACCTTGTAGTAAGGAGATAGTTTCATTGCAGAAACACTGTTGATGTGCTCTTTGACCTTGTTGAAGAGGTCATCCCAGCCTCGGATCAGGCGACACTTGTTCTGGTAGTTCACTAGATCAAGCTCATATGAGTTCCATACTTCACGGATCTAAAGAACAAAAAAAGAAGTTGTTGTTTAAAAACACACCACATACGTATCTTTTATGATTCGGAGTGGAAGTCTATTATTTACCTGTTTGAGGAACTCCTCCAATGCCATTTCTCCCTGGGCTACCAGGAGAACATCTTTTACCACCATTTCATTCTTCTGCAGATCCACATCCCAGATTTGTCCCAGAGTCAGCTCTGACAGAACCCAGTTGACATGGAGACGCTTCATTAGTTGCTTCCAGTGGCGGTCCTTCAGAGCCTCGGATTTCAGCTCAATCACCAACATGTTAACCTGAAGGGAAAAAATTTAAATTGTGACTAATTTTATTTTTCTAAAACCAGTAAGCTTGGAATGTGGTCAGCGTTGTAATCAGACCTTGAGATATCCTTTAAGCAATCTCTGGACATATTCATAGGAGGCATACTGTCTCAGTCTTGCTTGGAAGTTCTTTAGCTGATTCAGAAGAGCATCCAGACTTTGGCGGAGCTAGAAACACGGAACACCAACATGAATCAGCATTATCAGAAAATGAGACTTAAAAATGTTAAAATAACTGCTGAGGAATAAGTTACCTTGCGAGGCTGGACAGATACCCAAGGCTGCTCCTTCATCTGGTCAATCTGCTCCCAAACCTTTGACAACTCAGACCAAACCTCCTTGAGGTCGTGAAGCTCCTCTAGTGCCACCTGATAAATAAAAAAACGAACATCAGTGTGTACCTAAGGCATCAACATGGCGTCAGAGAAGGTACATATTTGGTTAAATAATGTTACCAGATTCTTTCTGTAATATTTTTTGTGACTGTTGTCTAATTGTTTAAACTAGTGTGATGGCAGCTTCTGTTGGAAGTACCTGCACCCTCTCTTCACTGCCACTGAACACTCCAGTGTCTGTGAGTTCGAGGGCTTCTTTGGCTCTGGCACATTTCTCCCTTTCATCCTTCAGACGGCTGAAGTTACCCTCATAGATGGTAAGAGACTGAAGAGCCTCCTCTGGTCTCAGGTTACCCTATAAAAGAGAAAGCAGAATTCAAATGAAAACCTCTGTAGAAAACATGTGATGTTCTCTTGACATTATTTCAGTAGAGATAGAACAGAAGGTGAAATATGGATGACTGACAAAATTAATTTAAAATTTAATTAGTTTCAATTTCTTACCGCAACTGGTTTGGTCTTCTCCCAGTCATTGAGTAAGTCTGTGGTACGGTTCTCCACAGCTTTGTCCTCTTGGACAATTTTCATCTGGAGGTTGGCCACCTGCTGCTGAATGGCAGTATCCTTCCGCTTCATGATGTCACTGAAGGCACCCCATTCACCTTCAATGTTGTCAATGTAAAGCCAAGATGGAGGGAACTGGAATCTTTGCTTCTCCAGCAAACGCTGTCCATTGCGGAACAACTGAAGATTTTGGGATAGAAAAGCTGATTAGGACTTTTCATAAGGTCTGAAGTGATTAAAAAGAATGCAGAAAATTGCCCTGATTGTTTCTTTTGATAATGAGTGCTTACATCAACATTCTTCTCAAACTGTTTGATCTTGCGTTTTAGGGTCTGCACATATGTGATGAAATTGACAGCGTCAGAGGTACTAGCTGTGTCCACAGAGTGCTGCTCCAGTTCTTGACGGGACTGTTAAAGAAAGGTTACAGATGGGAGAACATTCAGTCAACAGGGAAAGATCAGTGGCTTTGCAAAAGTAGTCTACACACAAAACATCCCTCCAGGTTATAATGTGATACCTTGGAGATCTGGGCATGGAAGTCCTGCATGTTCTGGCCGAGCATCTGTCCAAACTTGCTGAGTACCTCTTTGTGCCATGAGTCATATTTCAAGTTGACCTTGGACTGGACCTGTGGTGATGGACAAATACAATCGGTGAAAAAATACCTGTACTCACATGGATACTCAAAACATGCACACTAAAATACAATTTGCTTCTTAAATGCATATATAATTTCAATGGTTTTCATTATGAAAAGAAGAGATTCCTTCAACATTATTACCTTGCCATAGTCGATGACAACGGGTCCAAACTCTTTCCGTGTCTCTGCATTGTCAAAGGTTCCACGTGCTTTGCGGATCTGGACCAACAGTGCCTGCCACTTGGTGAGGTCTTCACCCAGACGGTTGTAGATGTTCTCAGCCTGCATGTCCCACAGGCACTGGTACTGCAGCCATACCTGGACAGACACAGCAAAGGTAAATGAGAGAAGATGTTGAATTTCTGTTAGTCAGCTTCTTTAATTTACAATGCCAGTGGTAAAAGGGGCTCTGTTGATGACTCATACCTTGACATACTGTTCCACCTCACCGACAATGTCCTCCACTGCATTGTATGCTTCCTCCAGGGCTGCTGGGCCATCAGGCATCCGGGTTAGGGCATTCCTGTAAAACTTCTCCTCCTCTGACAACTCATAATGAACTCCCACCTGGAGAGGAGGAACAAATTATTTAATTTAACATATATTTGTTTCATTGATAAAATTTTCTTCCCCTAAATATTTCTTCAGCAATGGTTATTGCACACACACTTTATCATTCATACCTGGTATCTCTGGCTCTGGATTCTGGGAAGTGAAAGTATGACCATCTTCCAGGAGAACATTTCCTGGTAGAGCTTGTAGCGACAGTCTTCAATTGGTGGGTTCAGGTAGATCACCTGGTTTGTAATCCTCAGCTCATGGACAACATTCTGGTTACACAAAAAAAAAAAAGGGGGGGGGGGGGGGTTATTTAGCAGGCATCCAGAAATATATATTGCCACCAATATAGACAAAATGTCAACCTTGATTTTGGGCTCTCCTCCAGGTTTGTGGCTGACTTGTGGAGCTTCAGTGTCCATGTCCACATCAGCTTTGTCTTCTAGCTGACCACGAAGCACCTGGGTCCACGCTTTGAGGCCAGCCTGAAGCCGCACTCCGAGGATACGTTCGATCTATGAAAAAACAGGTTAGAAATCAAACTTGCTTGAAAATCAATTAAGCCAAGAAACAGAGAAAGAATATAGAAATTTTGTTTTATAGTGCCAACCTCAATGTCAAGCTTGTTGACCCAGATGGGCAGGTTGGAATAGGAGTAAAGATTGAGGTCATCCACCGCCTTCTGGACTCGGTTGAGGATGTCTGAGAAGGTTTTGTGATCAAACATGCATGTTTCCAGAGAACGGACCTCAAGATCAATTTTTTCTTCAATCAATAGAAGATCGTCCACCTAGAAAATTGCATAAAACATATTAAGAAGTCTATTTTTATTTTTTCCCCATTCTGAAAATACATCCTGATGTAAGCGACAGCTCATCCATTACTGACCTTCTCCTGGAAGTTGAAGACAGTCTCAGCCAGCCTCTGAACATAAGGATCCAGCTTGTAGGACTCCCAGACCAGAGTAATACCTTCAGTAACCAGAGCCTGAACCTCTTTCTTAAGCCCAGCTACAAGCAGAGAGATGGATGACCTCTCTTCCACCTTCTCACAAGTGCGCTCATAAGTGCGCACACTCTCAATCAGAGAGATGGCAAATGGATAAAGCTGATTAGCTTGGTGGGCTTTGTTGACGATGGCCAGAGGGACACGGAAGCTCAGCCACTTGAGGTTGCGGACCTCTTTGGACAAGGTGATGATCTCTGGGAGGAAGTTGACTTTAAGCTTGAGCATGTTTCCGGAGCGTCCACGGGCACGAGTGCTCTCGATTGTAAAGATGCGTCCGGACACACCGAGGTTACGCTGTTGAACCTGATTTTTGAAGAGGGGAAAAAAACAAACATTTAACAACAAAACTAATGTTAAACTGAAAAGGAAACATGCCAGGCGACATTTTTTACACGTACTTTACGAGCCCAGTCATCGAATATCTCCTGGGTATTAAGTTTGGCTCTGAAGCTATCTCCATCTTGTTTCAGCTTCAGTCCTTCCACATGATTCTCCCAACCTTTTCCCAGAACATCTTCCACTCTCTTCATGTATGCAGTCAGCTGACGGTCAATCTGCTTGGCCCAGATGATGGAGCCCGACACTGGTGGCAGGTCTCGGACGTGGCTCATCTTGCAGGCCTGGCTCTGCGGATACTGCACTTTGAACTTGTCGTGCAGTGACTCGATGTCATCTTTCACGCGCTGGATGAGCTGCGTCTGGTACTCTCTAATGGCACCCCTAATATGGGGGCGCACAAAGAGGGCGTTGAAGCGGGAGAAAATGCGGAACATCTCATTGGCGTTCTTTGCGGTTCCCAGCTGATCGCGCAGGCGGGCGGTGATACGCGTCTCCACGCGGTCGATGCGTTCATCGTAGCGCTTCATGGCAGCTTCCCAGGCTTCTACACCCTCCTTAGAAACATCCAGGCCATCGACCTCTTTGACGTTCTCATAAGCCAGGTTGACCTCCTCAATGGCGTTGGCATCCGCAGCATCAAAGAGAACTGTAGCAACCTTCATGTCTTGAGGTTCAACTGTCTCTCCAGCAGCATGCTGTGGTACGGCAGACACCTGGAAAACATTTTAAATACAAATCTAATGTCTATTGAAATCTTAACAGATTTCTAATATAAACTATGATCTAATGTCCTGTTGTAAGTCAACATAATCAATGAATAAATAACATTCTAACCAGTGCGTAAGATGGTTGATGGAACTATACCTGAGGCCTCAGCACACGGACAATGACGGCCCTCAGTTGCTCATGCTGCCTTCTGAAACGCCTCATGTGATCCAACCGTGACTGAAGCTTCCTGTGAGCAGGACTCAAACGCCACACCATCTTCAGGTTCTCCTCCCGCTTTCTCTTCACAATATCCCTCAGAAGGACCTGCAGTTTCTCATACTCATCCTCCCAGGTCTGGAACACCTCAAAGCATGCAACCATCACCTGCAAACAAGGATTTTCAGAGATTAAAGATGATAAGGAATGAGCTTAATCATTTTTAAGGAAATCGTGCTAAAGAACCAACCTTCTCAAATTCTTCATAGGCGACATGCATAAGTTTCCTGGTGCCCAACACTTTGAGGAGCTGGGAGCTTAGGTCCCTGGAGATGGCCTCTACCAGACGCAGTGCCCTCTGAATGGGGTACTTTGTGTTCCTGATCTTTTTTAGGTGAGTGAATATGGCCATCAGAGCCTGGCGGATCTTATCGAGCTCTAAAGCTGAGAGCAGGTCATTTAGAGGGAAATCCTTCATCAGAGGATTGTAGTCATTGACTGTTTCCACTGCCTGTTTCAGACCTGTCCGTAGCAGAATGGATCATTTCAACACATTATTAATAGATATAGAAAAAACATAGACAAGTAAATGTTCTTCCTGGTTGTCACTTACCAGTGTCTGTGTCAAAGCTGACAGTGGCATGAAAACGTTTGCCATGTTTGAGGATGTCCAGTGTCAGCAGAACCTCTGGGCTCTCCCTCTTCTCCTGAATCCTGTTGAGGGCTCGTTCCAGATTCAGCCAGAAACTGATCTCCTGCAAGGCTGTGCCTGATGCTGGGTCACGATCAAGTTTTGTCACCTAATAAAAATAAGTGGAAAATTGTTGACATTGGAGAATGTTGTTGCGAGTGCGAGAGAATTAAGAAGCTTGTTGCACTGCTGAACCGGAGCTGCACCACAATTTCGTTGTACCACGCAACGACAATAAAAGCAGTCTATTCTATTCTATTCTAATTAGCTAGTTTTTTTTTTTAAATGTTTTTTACCTTTTGAATTTCCCTGATCCAGCGGTTGACTCCAGACTGAAGCTGGTTGAGGAAGGTTGGGTCTTCCACTTTGTCTCCAAAGTCTGTGACCTTGGGCTTCTCTCCACGCTCATAGCACTGCTTTGCAATGTTGGCGATAGTGGGGTGGATGAGCAGGCTGATTTCAGGTATCTCAATGTTCTGTTGCAAGTGAAGGAGACCCATCTCCAACTCGGCGATCTTTTTCTCCACGGATGGAGCCATCTTATCCCCATCTCTGGAAGATTTTGGATAAATCAGTCACTTGATTAAATTTAATGCCTTTTCCATAAAGGAAGTCCATTTTGAGGATTACCTGTCTGCTTTGCCAGACTCGCGGATGTAGGACTTGAAAAAAGGGGCAACGGCATTGCTGATGAAAGAGTGCAGGGTCTCATACGGTGAATCCTCGCTCAAGGTTAGAACTCGAACTTGTGTTGATATGGGCTTGTCTGCATCAATGACACCTGTCCTCTTGATCAACGCCAAGCTGCAAGAGAAAAGCATTCAGAAATTACAATTAATGTATTTTTGGATGAAGCTCAGTGCTTTGCAGTCAAATTTCACTATTGAAATGCAATCTAACAGAAGAAAAAAAGACCATTAGGAGGGAATTAGATTCCTCTCTTACCTGTTGGATTTCAACCCATAGTGTATGTCAATGCTGACGTTATAAGTGATGCACTCCTTTTCCTCCTCTCCTTCATCTCCAACTTCCTCTGCAAAGGTTAAATAAAATCAAAATCTTATTTTTGTTACAGTAGGATAACTGCAGAATCTACGTAAAACTTAATCTCTGCAATGCAGCAGACGTTAGTTAGAAATCATTCGTATCTGGGAGTGGCGACTCTCAGGATCAGACAGAGTGTCTAATCATGTGAAGTATCATAAGAACCAAGGCTTCAGACTCGGAAATATAGCTCCAAGAACAGTTTTGAAGCCGAGGCTTAATTTTACTTGGGGTCAAACAAAAACAAAAAGGATCATTGACACTGGTTCACATGATAAAAACAGAAATAGAAACGCATCTCTGTGGTAAAGATCAAACTTTTTTTTTTTTTTATCAAAGATGGTCCACTTTTACTTTTTACCGCATAGATTTTGGCCTTTTTTTTTTTTTTTTTTTTTACACGAATATGAGATTAATGGTACTTAAACACTTTCAAACACCAACGTCGAAAGGCAAAACTATTAATGTTCTTCATTTCGACAAAGAAAAAAAAATGCAAGCTGGACGAGATTAAACTCTTCAAAATGCATTTTACTAAAATCGTGAAAATAAAACGATTAATACAGTATATAGCTTTAAGTGTTGAGCTACATTTAGCTAGACTAGGCGTAGTCGGTCGTGCAATGCCAGCACAAAACATCCCTCGCTGCTGTTAATTTAACTGTTTGAAATGTTACCTTTAAGTGCACTTCTCTCGACAAGGATGGTGTGAATCTGTGGGTCGGCCAGAAATTTTTTCATCTGCTCCACAGCGCTCTTCTCTTCCAGGGCGGTTTCCAGTGAAGCCGGGGCCTCGCCGCCATCTTCCAGGAGCAGCGGTACCAATTTCCGAATGTGCTTCTGCAGCACCGAAGTGTCAGCGACCGTCTGTACGGTCGAGACCTCCATGGTGCCGGAGTTTTCCTCCGTCCCCCCGCCGTCAGACATATTTTAAGTGGCTACCCAAGTCTGGTCTTGGTGTAAAACAGGACAACGAAACAGAAGGTGCCTGAATCACTGTAATAACAACCGTGGTCAGAGACCTTTGCTGTCAAAAACGCCACACCGCTGGCGTCGCTAACTCACGCAAGGGATTATGGTACTTGAAGTCCACAAGACTTGTATTATGCTGATGACGCCATCAATAAAACTACAACACCCACACGTTCACCGGGATGATGCGTTTATTTATTGCCCCTCTTGAGGAAATGGGAGTTGCCTCGATGATGCAGCAATAAATCCGCAGCGATTTCTAAACATTACTGTCATATAGTCTATACATTATTATCGGCAGGTTCAAAATAAATCTATAAATAGTTGCATATTAAATAAATAATCATAAATTAGCAGCAGTCCGATTACTGTGCAGCACGAATTGCACAATGACACAAAGAGGAATCTGAAGCTTTTGTTTTATTGAGAAACACAACTCAGTAAATTGAAGGAAAACATCTGCATATTATGTACAAAGGACCCCTGAGTTTCAATAGCGTTACTTTTATTTACAAAAAGATATACATCTTAAAGTGACTTTGGTTTCAATGTTAGTTCGGATCCAAATTAAGAAGCTTAGTTATTTTAAAAGCCTTACAGTACATAAAACCTGAGAAAAACAAACCACCATTCTAAATTAACACAAATAAAACAGACACAGCATACAATACACACAATGTATTGTGTCTATGTATTTTGCCTCTCTAAAATAAAATTTTCCGGGGTCCCTGAGAAGAAATGACCATCAGTGGCTGAACATACCCAATCATATGCTCACACATGTAACACTGACGTCAGTGGGAAAGCAATGTGCTTTAAAGACTGAAACACATATAAATCAACAAAATAAAAATGTCCATTTTGGTATCACTGTTCACAACTATAAACTTATTCTTCTTCAGGAAACTTGAATGTAGCATAAACGATGAGCATAACTATGGACATTACAACACACAATGAACCAATCACGAGGTATGCAATGCCCAGAAACTCATTCTTGCCTCCCATCCATGACACGTTGCTGAGAACCACCTTCTTTGTTCCATCAAAGCTCAAAACAGGATAATCTGAGGAGAACATGTTAAGGATATGCGACAAAAATGTTCTACATTTACCGTTAAGTGATCCATTATACTGTGTACTATATAAATACACACACACATGCGGACAGAAATACTATAAATACAGCAATCAGCATAGTCATATCGGTTACAGATCAAAATCAGATCAGATACCTGAGGAAAAGAAATTAACTCAAGTATATTTTCTATATTCAAAAATCAATTTTACCAGAGAAGTACAAAAAATGTTTTTTTATTCCTCAAAGGCAGCACATTGAGGGCAATCTGGGATCTACGTAATCAATTATTTGCCTACCTTATTTTCTTAGACTGTCAGATAGTTTGCTTTGCTTGTTCACTGTGCTCAGGTAAAAACAACCACGCCCAACTTGCAGAACAAGCTGGGTTGAGCTTGTGTTGTCAAAACATGGAAAAGTCAACCTTATTCAAAGCAGATAAATGTGGTTGTGAATGTTAAAAACACAACCAGAATTCAAAAGGTTCTAAGTTACATTATATTAGCAGAGGGCACACAGGCTGCCCTCATACATACAGTATCATTAGCATTGAAGCTAGTCCCCTGACATGAAACCTCCCCCAGCCATTCCGCAAACTTTACCATCGTTAACCCAGAACCTGATAAACAGGTAACATGTAACCTGTAAGGATACTGTAGCCAATTTCAAGGACGTAGTTTCCAGCCGGCAGACCTTCCGCATAGTCACCGTCTGTGATTCGCCGGTACAACTTCCTGAAATCTGGAAGGGCTGCCCTTCGCATCCAAACCAGGAAATCTTGATTGATGAAACCGTTGTTAGCGGGGTCGCTGGGGTCCAGTTCGTAAGCAGCTTGGGTCCAGAATAAAGGTTTCACAGTACCTGGAATTCAAACTTTTAATCAGCATATGTCACTTCCAACAGCACAGTTAGAACAGACATTTCCTCAGGTTGGTACCATTAAATGCGTTCTTCAGAGGCGTGACGGAAGGGTTCCTGTATTTGATGTTGTAGTCTGTCCACCAGGCGATCCCTTTTCCATCAAAAGGCACCAGCTTCTTTGTGCCATTTACAAGATGATAGAGCTTAAATGTGTCTTAAAAAAAGAAAAAAAGAAAAATCTTACACAAAACCAATACACGGTGAAGGATCATTAGATTTTCAAACATACCATTGAACATGCTGTTTGCTATGGAGCCACATGGTACGATAGGTTTATCGTTCCTGTTATACCTGTAGGGAGCGCAGTACTCACTGGGGCTCTGGGGCAGAAAAAGTAAAGGGCCTTTGTGTCAAATTCGAGTGGAAAATGCCCAAGGTTCCAACAATGCGGATTTAAATAGTGGTTTTACAGAAATGCACGCATATAAAATGGTAAGTACTGCAACATAAAGTAATAAATGCAGAAATGCATGCATCCTCTGTTGCTTTGGCACAATCAATTTTTTTTTCATAGAACAGAAAGAGAGGAATGGAACAAAAACAGATAAATAATATAAACTAGATGGATACATGTGATGTCTGTCCATTTTAACTCACCTTAAAGTTATCCAAGTCTCCATACAGTTGCTCATCATCTTTGGACACACCATATTTTCTATAGTTTTGGAAATAATTGGACAACCCATAATAAAAAAACACGGGTCCCTGTTGAAGAAAACGGAGCGTCAGAGAAGATCTCAATCTCGTGAAAATATCCTGCATGTGTTTGGATCCAACCTTGAACAGGGTTGTAATGGAGAATTCCAGATTGCACACGCAGTTCTTGTTCACTGGATCAGAGCACTTGTAGCAGGCAGAGGTCGACTGTTCCCCCGTGTATTCCAGCTGGTGAGAAAAGAACAAGAATCTGAATTATTGATGGCAACAACACCTCTGCCTTTGACTGTAACACCACTCCTCTTTAAATAAACGCTTGTTGATTCAGGGTGAGAAGTCAGGGAGGGAAAACTCAGTGTAAAGCAAAGACAGATGGCTTCACTTGTCATTTGCACCATACCTCCAGTACTTGGATGCTCTGTGAAGTGACAAACAGGGCAACACCGATGCCAATGAAGGCCAGGCCGATGAGTAAAAAGCCCGGGATGACGATGCCAGCAGAGAGCATGGGCTGCCATGCCGGAAGCCTCTGCTGGGTGAAGGCAGTGTTGTCTGGCCGGTTGGCTAACTCTTCCTTCACCATTGTCCCGAACCTGCTGGGTAGATTCTGCATCAGCTCTGTCGTCAAAAGGTTTATACCCCTTAATTCGTGTGGATTCGATCGTAAAACCACGCCAGGCGCGTAAACATCCACTGGCGCACTAAAACTGATGCTCTTTCAATAGAGTTTTCACCAGATTTCTATTAAAATACTGTATAAACTCCCATTTTGAGCAGTTGGGATAGAGCAATAGAACTCGTTTTTAAAGGAACAGCCCCTCAGACGCTAGCTGGTATTTAGGGATAAGGACAAAGCAAATAATGAGACGGTGATTACGCTGAATTAGAAACTCTTAGTTAAAAGAATGAGATGTTCAGTGCAAACCGAACGAATTTGGACACAATTTAAATCTTATCTTCGATGTTACTTACGTACAGTTGGCCCAAAAATGAAGAAACAAGCAGATAAAGTTGTCGTTCTACTTCCCTGAGTTTTCGGAGACTCTCGGCGACACCTTTACCTGTCTGTCCCCCCTCCCCCGACCCAACCCATCCTCTTCTACGCTGACGTCATGATGCTGGCAGAAAGTAATATTAACATTAAGTGATTAAATACAGCTTAAAGAATAAAACAAAAGAACACAGTGTATGTTTCTAATGTATTGAGCGACATTAATGGTTAAACAAAATTGGACAAGGAAACCATATCGTTGTCAACAGTCTCCGCCTCTTTTTGATTGACAGTTTTATTGGCCAATCATTCTGCTGACTTTGGTTGAGTAACCTCTTCCATTGACCAATCACAAAGGACTGCATTGTGAGGGGTTCTTACACTGTGCCGTCTTTGTATTGACATCGGGGGTGTAAGAGGTAATTTTAATATCTCATTTATTATATGGCCTCTTTTATTGCTTACAGCAACGTTCTATGGCGCTCAAAATTTTACAGAACATTTTTCTCATATGGCTTAATCATGATCGCACCTGCTGCTGTGTATGTGTTGGTGCTAGCCAAGGCTCATTGTTAGCGGCGCTAGCTAATGTAGCATGGTCATTAAATTGGTTAGCTGGAGAGTTGGATCCGCGCTTGTTATGCATGATATTCTCATTCGATATAAGTGTAAAAGTGACTATTCATATGTGCTCTATGTAGATTTCTGTTTAGATCAAAGGTCTCAGAAGCCAGTTCACATTAATAGTGATAGCCATATGGCTGTGCCGCTAAAAGCGTTCTAGAGAAGTTGCTAGCTATCCATTATCGATTCAGTCAATAAGTTGGCTACTTACGATCAATAATTTGCCAACCAAAACGGTAGGTCGAATGTATTCCAGCTTTTTGAAGCAAGCTTTTGTTCTGAATGGGACGTCAGATCTTGTTTCAATCACTTGGTTAAAGCGTACGTTCCGTCAAATGAGCATTAATATAGTCTCTCATCAATATTCATCATAATTACCAATACGTCTAAATGGATGTTTTGTGTAAGGCCAACAGGTTTGTCAGGTGATCCTGTTCGTAATCACTATTTCTGGTTCTGTCTTCGTTTCTTAGTGTTTGAATGGATATTACCAGATGCACGGAGAAATGGGTAAAACAAGCCAAGTTTTCATAACCATGGAACTCTCATTTCATAAATCATGAAATCCATGTCACAATTAATCTTACTGAAATCATCTAGTAGTGCAGATGATAGTCGAACATATCTAAAACTAATTGGTGTTTTAGTTTCCTTCTGCCACATCAGAAGGGACCAGTTCAAGTCTTTTTAGGAAAGTAAGGGCAGTAAAAACACCTTTGTGATAAATGTGCCATTATTTTTTGTGATTGATATTTTCTTAAGACGTTTGAGTTTGCTCTAAAGGACATCTCATATTTTTAGTTATTTTCATAAGCTGCATCATCCTCTCCATATCATGATGGCTCTGTAACTATTTGGACAGTCTTGTTATTTTGACTCTACATACAACATTATAGTTTTGAAATGATAAAATGTACCTGATATGTAGCATTAAGGGGTTCAAAAGAGTTAATGAGTTACAGCCAGTTTATATAGAATACGTCTGTTTTGAACTGACCACCAGTTTCATTTCCAGGTTTGACTTTTAAGAGGAGAAAAACCATTACAACTGTGTTAATATATAAAGAAAAAAAACTAGTTTTTAAAAATGTGAATGTCCAAATCATTACAGACATCTCTGTTTGTTTTTAGGAATGTTTTGTTAAGCATTTGCATTTCAGTCAGTCCGCTTAAAATTATTTAAATCATTTTCAGTTTGCTGCCTTTCATTTACTCTCTGTGCCTCTTGTGACCAGGAGAGGCCTCCAACATCCTCCATGATGCTCTCTAGCAAGAAGTCTGATGCTGGCTCCTCGTCCTCGTCCTCGTCCTCTTCTTCCGGGGCCACAGGCGGGGAGAGAGTGCTGGTTTCTGACGCCATGTCTGGTCCTTCGGCCTCATCTGCTGGGCCCATGGACGTCAAGAAAAAAGAGCGGTCCTCTCCCAGCGGGGAGGCCGGAGGGCCTCCTTTGCCTCATCAAGCAGGTCCTGGGGGTGTGGACCCAGATTCAGCAGAAGTTCGCAGAACGAGTCGGCGCAAGCGAGCAAAAGTAATCAATTTAAAATTGACTTTCCCGCCTCTGGAGAGTGAAATTTCCCAACAATAAGGACATATTTGCTTAAATCTTGTTTGCGCCGTTGCAAATCTGTCAAAGGTTGCTGGAGATCACTGGAGCGAATCTGCATATCAAAGCTGATGTTAATTTAGCTTTTATTGTGCATACTTGTTGCAGGTGGAGTACCGCGAGATGGACGAGAGCCTGGCCAATCTCTCTGAGGATGAGTATTACTCTGAGGAAGAGAGAAATGCCAAGGCAGAGAAAGAGAGGAAGCAGGTGATCCCTCCACCTGCTCCACCGGTAGAGGAAGAAAATGACAGCGAACCAGAGGAACCGTCGGGTGAGCCTGCGGGACCGTTTGGAAGCATCTTCAGTCGAGCTCAAGCTTCTGTTGGGGAAATGATTTCGCATTTTTGTTGTTGTGTTGATGCTGTTTTGACACGCGTGTTTCTGGTTAGGCGTGGAAGGAGCTGCATTCCAGAGCCGGCTTCCTCACGACCGGATGACATCACAGGAAGCTGCCTGTTTCCCTGACATCATCAGTGGTCCCCAGCAGACGCAGAAGGTCTTCCTCTACATCCGTAACCGCACCGTAAGTCTGAATGCAAACACAAACCAACCTGTTGGGATTGAAATATTCAGTAAACACTTAGATGCTTGTTTTTTGTTCAGCTCCAGCTGTGGTTGGACAATCCCAAAATCCAGCTGACCTTTGAGGCCACGGCGCAGCAGCTCGAAGCTCCGTACAACAGTGAGACTTTGCCTTTATACGGAGATGACATGATGTTATCCTTCCAGTTAAAGTTGATTTTCCTCTATTATCAGGTGATGCTGTGCTGGTCCACAGGATACACAGCTACTTAGAAAGGCACGGGCTCATTAATTTTGGGATTTACAAGAGGGTCAAGCCTTTACCCAGTGAGTGTAATACAAATACTCATTGAATGAAAGTACACCTGGTTAACAGACTGCTCTTGTTTTTGCAGCTAAGAAGACGGGGAAGGTTATCGTAATCGGCGGCGGGGTCTCTGGTCTGGCTGCAGCGAGGCAGCTGCAGAGCTTTGGGATGGATGTCACAGTATTAGAGTCGCGGGTAGGTGGAATTTAGCGAGTGAAGCTAACCTTCCTCCGCATGTTCTTAAGGATCGTCTTGCTAACGCATGTGTTTGTTATATGCAGGACCGTGTTGGGGGCAGAGTGGCAACATTCAGAAAGGGCAACTATGTCGCTGATCTCGGGGCCATGGTGGTGACGGGGCTGGGTAAGGCCTTATTTCAGTAGCAAAGCCGACAGCTGATTTATTTTAGGAAAATAAAGCTGTATGTAAATAAGCTTGCATGATTTATGAAAGCTTTTAATTCACACATCAGGGTGTAAGAGGGGCCTTAATGGGGTGTCACTGTTCCTTTGTTAGGAGGAAACCCAATGGCGGTGATTAGTAAGCAGGTCAACATGGAGCTGGCCAAGATCAAACAGAAGTGTCCTCTGTATGAAGCAAACGGCCAGGCTGTGAGTATAATCCAATGTGACTGCGAGGGCTAACCTTACTGAGCAGGTTTATTCCAGAAGCTGACCGTTATTCAGTATTACATCGGCTCAATTCCCTGACTTCCTCTGCTTGTAAAACGTGTTTATTGATGCCCAATTTCCTGTTGGTGCATGCAGTGTTGTTCTGGGTCAGATCTGGTTTTACTTGAGCCACAAATCGCACACATAACAAGCGGCAAATTAGTTGAACGTCTTGTTGGGGAACAGCGTCTCATTGTTCCTCTCCAACAGAACCAGGTTCTGCCTAATCTCGCCAGATGGAATAAACAGGGTTGGTCCCTGTTAAACAAGATGGGACTGTTTCTGTTACCACATGGAGATTAACGGGCATGTTTCATTTTTTGTGTAAATCTGAGGTTAATGTTTGTTTTTAATATTGTCTTTCTCTCCCCTCTCCTCAACCTTCTCCACGGTCATCTTATGGTGAACACGAAGGGCGAACGATGCACAAGTGTAAGTATTCTTTACCACCTTTTATCCTCATTTCATTTATCTCTTCTGCTAAATTGTAGGTGACTTATCTTGACCTTGTATCTAATAAATGATTTTGCAATTGGCCTTTTCTTTGTCTGTTTCTAGGTGCCGAAAGAAAAAGATGAGATGGTGGAACAAGAGTTCAACCGATTGTTGGAGGCCACCTCGTTCCTCAGCCACCAGCTGGACTTTAACTTCCTCAACAACAAGCCAGTTTCTCTGGGACAGGCCCTGGAGGTGGTCATTCAGTGAGTATTGTGGAAATAAATGTGTGAAATAAGAGACGTAAATGGGCCCCAATCTTATATCCGCTTGTTTTCAGGTTGCAGGAGAAGCACGTCAAAGACGAGCAGATAGAACACTGGAAGAAGATCGTTAAGACTCAGGAAGAGCTCAGAGACCTTCTCAACAAGGTGAACGCAAGAGGGATGGTGCTCTTAATTTGGCGGGGCAGAATAATTTTTTTTTCCTTCTATTTACTGAAACTTGATTTACAAGTCCCTTCATACACCTCCTCCTCTCCCTCTCCTGGTAGATGGTGAACACCAAAGAACGAGTGAAAGAGCTGCACCAGCAATATAAAGAAGCCAGTGAGGTCAAACCACCCAGAGATATCACAGCTGAGTTCTTGGTGAAGAGCAAGCACCGTGACCTGACTGCTCTCTGCAAGGTGAGCTCTCGCTCTTCTGAAACACCAGATTATGCCGTTTGCCCATTTAACTTTGGTTCAGATAACTCTGCCCCGCTCCTGTGCGTGTGTGCGTACGTGCGTGCATGCGTGTGTGTGTGTGTGTGTGTGTGTGTGTGTTTAAAAAGAGGTTTTAGTTGGTTTAAACACAGCTGGTGTCTGTCCGGGTTTAGCTCTTGAATCACCGTCTGACTACCACATTAACAGCGAGTTTGTGAGTTCACGTTCCGCCCGACTGCACCACGGAGCTGTATTTTTAAAGCCGTTGGGGGAATGTGTCAGAGCTTTCCGCCTTAATTATTTTCTCAGGACATCCTGCTATCTTTGAGGCGTCGTTAGCGCGTCTGACTGTCTCTGTCTGGGTGGTGGTGTTACCAGACTGGGCCCAGCTGCTGATGTTGGTTCTGTTGTGGTGCAGTGATGAACAGCATCAGTCAGCCCTTTTGCGTCCACGCTGTAGACACTCTTCCCTCAAACCTGGACCTTTTAGGCTGTTTGAAAGGGTTTTAATGTCTAGATATAACATTTCACTCACGTTCAAGTTAATTTGCTCGTTTCTAATCACGGTAAGTAGAACCGTAGGAAGTGGTCGTGCATCTTACCTCTGGCTTGTGTCATCGTAGGAGTATGATGAATTGGTGGAGCTGCAGGCCAAGCTAGAGGAGAAGCTGCAGGAGCTGGAGGCCAATCCACCCAGGTAACCTCTCCTTTCGCGTCCTCCTGCAGGCTGTTGGCTGAATCGTGTCAACATCAGACTCATACATCTTTTTTTTTTTTTTTTTTTAAATATCCAGTAAAGCCATTATGCTAGCTTTTGTGCTGAAGCTGATAGGCACCAGCCCTTTGGGTGTCCTGTGTGTTCAGTCCTGTTGTGTCATTCATACAGCGCTGAGCTTTATTAGCCAGTGCGTGAGCAGACATGTTCCCCAGGCTTCTGAATAGCTGTCACCATACATCATTCTCTCTTTATTTCCCGTCTTTTCCCACAGCGATGTTTACCTGTCGTCCAGGGATCGGCAGATCTTAGACTGGCACTTTGCCAACCTGGAGTTTGCCAACGCTACACCTCTCTCCACCCTCTCTCTCAAGCACTGGGATCAGGCACGTACATGCACACACGCAGACTTTGCATTGCGGTGCTGAGATAACAGACTTGTTGACTGTATTTTTTTTTACGCAGGATGACGACTTCGAGTTCACGGGCAGCCATCTGACTGTGAGGAACGGCTACTCTTGCGTTCCTGTGGCGCTGGCCGAGGGCTTGGACATTAAACTGAACACAGCGGTGCGGCAGGTCCGATACACGGCCTCAGGTATGCGCACGGCGTCCGTCCAATTATGTTGAAACGTCTCAAAAACGTCGCCTTCATCACCGTGACTGTGTGCGTGTGTGTGTGTGTGTGTTCAGGCTGCGAAGTGATCGCTGTCAACACCCGCTCCACGACCCAGACCTTCATCTACAAGTGCGACGCTGTGCTGTGCACGCTGCCTCTGGGGGTGTTGAAGCAGCAGCCGCCCGCTGTGCAGTTTGTGCCCCCGCTGCCTGAATGGAAGACATCAGCGATACAGAGGATGGGCTTCGGCAACCTCAACAAGGTGCTGCTCTGTGCTGTCTTTGGCCTCTGCTGGTTGTCCTCAGCATTGTGTCTGAGAGTTTCCGTCACCACGGGCTCATGCTGCCCGCGCGTCGCTTAGCAGCATCCTCATTTCACTGCAGAAGGGATACTGCATTATTATGCAACCTAAACTGCTACTGGCGCTGCATCTCCAGCAGGGGGCGGTGTTTGAACTCAGAGTCAAAAGCCCAAAGAGGCGCTGAGCGCGTCCCTTACGTGCCGCGTGAAGGGTTCAGCTCACGATCAGCAGTTTCACAGCTGTGTAACTGCTGATCTTACATTCATCCCCGTGTGCAGGTGGTGCTGTGCTTCGACCGCGTGTTCTGGGACCCCAGCGTCAATCTTTTTGGTCACGTCGGCTCCACCACGGCCAGTCGGGGCGAGCTCTTCCTCTTCTGGAACCTCTACAAAGGTAAGCAGGCATTTTTTAGTTCGACAGAGTTCAGTTTAGTCGTGCAACGGCTGCCTGGCGAAACGCACATTAACTGTGACAACCGTGACCCCGCAGCGCCGATCCTGCTCGCCCTGATGGCCGGCGAGGCTGCTGGCATCATGGAGAACATCAGCGACGACGTGATCGTTGGACGCTGCCTCGCCATCCTCAAAGGAATATTTGGAAGCAGCGCCGTGCCGCAGGTATGCAAACCACGGAATCCGAGCAACAGACCACTGCTTTTACACAAAAAAGGAGGATTAGGTTCGCAGGAAACCGAGTTTAATGACGTTTTGCCCTTCAGTTGTTGAAAAATCCTCCTAGCATGGTCATGGAAATGCCAATGAAAGGATGTGTTGTTGTTGGTTGTCACGGCAGCCAAAGGAAACTGTGGTAACGCGTTGGCGTGCAGACCCCTGGGCGCGAGGCTCGTACTCGTACGTGGCAGCAGGTTCTTCTGGGAACGATTACGACCTCATGGCACAGCCCATCACACCCGGCCCGGCGATACCGGGAGCCTCACAGGTAAACACACAGCCTGTGTGTGTGTGTGTGTGTGTGAGAGAGAGAGAGACTGGTGTCCAGTTTAGCTGGTGCTGGTTTGATGTGAACTAGCTTCAGCAACCTCTTGATTCATCTTTCCTTCGTCCCCTTCAGCCGGTCCCTCGCCTCTTCTTCGCCGGGGAGCACACCATCAGAAATTACCCCGCCACAGTGCACGGCGCACTGCTCAGCGGGCTACGCGAGGCGGGCCGCATCGCGGATCAGTTCCTGGGCGCCATGTACACGCTGCCCCGTCAGGCCACGCCCACAGCCACCAGCAACCCTCAGCAGGCCCAGCCTGCCACCACCGTCTGAAATACTCCCCCTAAAGCAAAAAACAGAGTTAATATTTCAACTTTGGAAAAACCACCACTTTGCTTTCAGTCACATGACATCTAAAGGATTTGTCGCCTGGCTGTCCACACTCTCAGATTCCCTGTCTGGACCATTTCAGTTCTGCAGACTTTGTTTTGGATCTGGACAGATTGGTACAAAGACCAGTTTGGGGGGGGGCTGCAATTCCGCTTTTATTTATAATAATGATGAAATAACTCCTTAACTATAATGTAGGGTCTTAAAACAAAGACATGGCATTAGCTTTGTGCTCGGCGTGTTTAAATCCAACATCTGCTGAAAGACTGACTCCATTTTCGAAGCGTTACGCTGACACGTCTTTCTCCTCGTCTTTCTTTCTCCTCGTCTTATTTCGTTGTCCATAATTTGCTGTCGTTTAGTTTGCAGAGTTTAGGGAAAGTGCATGAATTAGATGCTTGAAGGAAGGACGGTGAATGAATTGGGAATGTTTTGGTTTCCATAGCAGTTCAAGTGTTTTACTGTGGTTTTCTTTACATGCTTTTTTTTTTTTATACATACATCAATATATATATATATTGTCTTTTGTTATTAAAAAGAGATGCATCATCACGTCCTCCTCCTCGATTAGTTGCACTTTGCTTTGATCTTCCAGCGACTGATCGTCTTTGAAGTGCTGGAAGCATCCCTGCCGGTGGTGCCGGAGGGCCGCTGGGAGGGCCGATTTCAACAGTCAGGGTTGTATTTCAGGACTGGTTTCCAGGGACTCTGAGCCTTACGAGATGTGGTTATTATGGCGACCAAGGCAGATGCTTGATGTAACAATAATTGAGCCGGGTTTTGGACGGCAGCGTTCTGGTGTTTTCAGCCATGAGCCCGGAGCTCTGACTGACTGGGGAGGTTGTTTTTCACAATAGCAACATTGTTTGATGCCGAGCCGGACAAACTGGTTGCTGATGGGAGACCGCAGCCCCTCGTACGCGGGCGCAGAAGCCTTCCAGATGCCGTTAGCGTCGATGTTAATCCGTCGTGTGTACGCACCAGCGGGCCAGAGTTGTTCCTGGGTGGGAAGCCACCAGTGGTCCTCCCCCGTCTTCCTCTGCTGGCCTGGAGGGCTCCTGGGAGATTTCCACGGTTGACTTCACAGCACTAATTCAGGTCAGGCCCCAGCCCAGAGGCTCAGGAGTACCAGGGTCCAAACCAGCACCAGCCGTGTCAGGGCAGCAGCCTTCCTGCATCCGACCCCGGGGCGGCTTAGACCCGTGTAAACGGGACACGCCGTTAACCCTCAAACAGTCGCCACGCTCCTCCAAGGTCAAAGGCCTTGAAAAGCGACACCAGGAAAGCCTCCCAACCGGTGGCAGTTTAGGAGCGTTGACGGGATCCGATCGGACCTGCGGACGAGGCAACCAGTCGGTTCACTTCACACAACAAGGCGTTGCACTTTTAGAGGAGCTTGTGTGTGCTGACGCTGCATTCCACAGCAGCTTGTGGCTTTCCTCTCTACCTGAACTATTTGCCTCATTTGTCTTCTTATTTTGCAATGCCAGCTTCCCCCCAAAACACACACACATGCACGCCACTATGAATTTAAAACTTGCTGAGCTGGTTCAGCAAAAACCATTAAAAGAACAAAAGAGCAGTATTAACATAGGTGGTTGCATTTTACACACATTCAGCAGCGTGCAGGCTCACGCAGACGCAGGTTCCAACATGGAGACGTATTACAAACAGGTTGGTTTTTATTTTTATTGGAATACATACAGTATGCTGTACAGTTGGCAGCTTCCAGAGACCTACATGCAGAGTGCGCCGGCCGCATTAAGGTTAAAACATGCAAGATGTATTATGCTTAAAACTGGAAAAATGAACTAAATAAAAAAAACAAGGCAGCCTCTCTCCCTCCAATCAGACCACTGGGGATGAAGCAACTTTAACAGAGAAAAGAACCTTTTTTATGTCAATTTATATTCCAAATATTTGTCTGGCAAAGCTGAAAACACTCAGTTCTAAAAATGCTGCCTCAAATCAAGCGTTCCAGTTTAGAATTGTGTGTGCGTGTGTGTGTGTGTGTGTGTGTCTGGGTCTTTCTTTGGCAGCACTTTTGGGCACTTCAGCACAGGTGACGCGCGAGCCCTGAATTTATTTGCGAGGGAGATGAGAGCTGCAGAGGCTGGCTGGTGCGTGACAAAAGCCGGGACAATGGGGGGGTGGGGGGTGCGTTCCAGGCTGGAGCGGACCTGGCCTGCTCTGAGAAAAGGACGAAGCTCTCCATCTAACCGTTGACCCCCCCCCCCCTTCCATCTTATATAGCCTCTGATTCATGGGTGATGAGACGAAAGAAAAAAAGGAAGACCAACTCTCCAGGAGTGTTATATAAACAAGGATGATACATTATCTTGAAGAAGAAAAAAAAAAGCTCTTAAAATTACGATGGTCAAATATTTAATATAGTTCCTTAATAAGGCCCACTTTACAAAATTACAAGATTTTCCTTAAATAAAATCTATGCGATATAGTTTCCAAAATAAGACATCTTTTTGTTTAACAAAGAAATAAAAACACACCTTTAGCAGAACAAATCTCACGAAACGGAGCGTTTAAAATAATTTCAGTATGTCAGAGACGGGGCTGCCGCTGACCCGTCTGTAAACTGGGAATACTGCGGAATGATTTTGGCACGGCATGAGAAGGCTGAGAGCGGAGACACAGCTCGCCATTTTCTGTCCTCGGCTGGTGAGACGCTGCTTCAGCGCTCCAAACGATGGCTGGTGCACAAACACGGGGCCGTCCCACAGCTACTGGAACCTTTAAAGTACAATTCTGGGACAGCAAGGGATTTTTTTTTTTGACAAAGGGCATTGAGGGGGTATTAGTTGTTTGAGGTCTTAAAGTTAAGTGCTGGTTAAGTGCAGATTAGACCCTATGCTACCCACTGACACCGTGACCCCGGCTTCACAATGGAGGCCTTTGAGGGCCGGTGAGCTACCCAGGAGCCATTTCTGCAGCACCGTGCCAATCTCCATGAAGTACATTCTAGTCTGTTGCTAATAACAGATGTTTCTGCAGCAGCGATCGGCGCATAAGAGGATTTTTTTTGTTCACTCTTTTGGTGGGATTTGAAAAGGAAATGTCTGCTCAAACGCTTCCTGTGTGTCATTCACGGTCAAGTCCGTGATATTCTGGAAACCTATAAAGTCTTCGCTGTGAGTCCTGCGTGGCCCGTCATCTCACCGATCGCCCGACGAGCTGCGAGTAGCTCAAAACGCACGTGCTTGTGCAGTAGCTGCGAAAGGACGGAGCGGATGCAGACCGAGGTGAAGGAAGGGCCCCCGGACCGTCATAAAACCGTCAACTTTAGACAGCCGGGGTCTCCCTGAGACCCCGCTCAGAGCCTGAAGGGGACTCCTCATAGAGGCGTCTGAGTGATAGATGAGGACGGCGAGACTTCCTGGTCAGGTGACACGAGGCAGGATTTAGGCTGAGGAGCACCCTCATGTCACCCTGCCGCCCCCCCGCAGCGCTGACGTCAGCCCCGATTCTCCAAAAATACAGCTGTGTCAAGCACACGTGCGGCCCCACGCCTTCCTGTTGGGGGATCAGAAGCAGCTGACGACACTCCGAGGCGACCGCTCCACGTGCGCACGCGGCAGCGGCCAAGCAGGGTGGGACATTCCATACCTCGGCCCGTCCTGATGATCCCTAAAGGGGACTCTGCGTCTTCCCCGCTCCTGCATTTAGAAGCCCTGAGACGTGACGGTATCAGATATGACCCTGACCTCTGACCTTTCAGACTGGGAGTTCAATGAAAAGAAAAGGGGAGGAACTTCAAGCTAACACATGAGAGACGTGGCTCTCCCTGATGAGAAGAGTGGGATTTGAGACAAAATGAGCCTGTTTTGGCCACAAGGCTGCACGCTAACAGACAGATCGGGAGGATATAGCTGTTTGGGCGGAGCAGGCTGTGTTCTCTAAGATGGCGCTCTGGAGCTGGGTGAGCAGAACACAGGGACATTTGCTTCAACTCCGTACGCTAAAACTCTCCTCGTGTAAAATGTTCAAAGTTAAAGAACTTGACAGCATGGGCTTTTTTTCCTGCTCAGCAAGTGGAAAAAGACAGCATGAGTGGAGAAAAGTTGGGACAATCAAACCCTCTGAATGCATCTCAAGGCACCGACTGCGCTGTAGACACTCCTAGCATCGGGTGAAATTAAAGGAAAGATCTACAGCATGATTACTGACATCGATACAGACATTGCATATATTTTCTTCTGCTTATATAAACAACAAGAGACCAAAGCAGTGGCGCTCTGGGCTCCTCCCCCAGGGAAACACCTTTACAGTAAGAGAACCTGTACATATGGAGTCTAATAAATATTACAGCTATAAGACGGATGCTAACACACAGAACAACAGACATGTTGGACTAAAGAGACCGGGCTCCTCCACTGATTCGTTTCCCAAGTTGTCGTCACAGTCACAGTTATGGTGTCAGAGAGACGGAGTCGTGACAGTAGCGTTCCTAAATCTAGCGCTGAAGCTAACCATAGTTGTGTCATCTTCGATGCAGCAGGAGCCTGCTGAAAGGATCCCAGCGTGGCAGGGATACGCGTCAGTGTCCATTTACCTACAGAAAACTTAATTACTGGCCTCCAACGATAGGTTTCAGCTGCTGCGATGGCCCCAGAAGTCACTCGGCTACAGCAACTACAACAACATTGTGACGTAACAAAATAATTCACCTCTATAGAAATAATAATTAAAAAAAAAAAAAAAAAAAAGGGTGTAAAGCTGGGGCTGTTCGCACGGCGAACCCAGCACACACAGACTGGACTGTCAAATACTTCTAGTTGGAAGTTCTGTGTCTTCCTGTGGCTGGCTGGTATGTGCACAGTCTTTACAGCAGCAGTGACAATATGTCCGCCCCAGCCAGGTCAGGATTTTTTTTTTAGCTATGGCTCTCTCAAAATGCACAAACTAGAACTGCGACAGCTACACAACAAAGCACCAGTTGTAGTCTTTCACCACATGTGCAAAAAAAACAAAAACAAACTAGGATTTCTGTCAACAAGAAGTGAATCAGGATCTGAGTCGGTGGAAGAGAGAGAGAGATGAACATGGCCAAAAGCCTCATTTACATTGCCGAAATCATGCGCGCACACTCTTTAACTGCAGGGAACCTGTAATCCTTCAAGCCCCCGTGCATGCTGGGTCACCGTCTCTAAATGCTATTCAGTTATTTAACATGCAAGGTTTGTTATAACGTCCTCAAAGGCAACCCAACATGAGGCTGCATGCGCAAGCGTGGCGACGCGGGTTGAAAATCATTTTAAGTTATGCAGATGTCTTGTTTTTCTGACGGTTCTGATGTGGTTTTTTTTTTTGTCAAGTGTGTGTGTCAGAAATGCACAAAAGCAGAATAACTGGTAGAGGTCAGGCAGAATGGTAATTCACTTCCTGTTTTGGTCACATTTTAAATAAAAAGGAAATCCCTTAAATTGAATATTGAGATGGGCTGTTTTCAGTGATCCAGTTAAGATTCTGATGCCAGAGTGACTAATCCAGCCCCACTGAGGTCACTGTAATGGTCCTCTGGGAGAAAAAACAAACAAACAAACAAAAAGAGTTCAAGATGCGAGTCTCACGTCCGCCGGCTCCTTGTAAACCCTTGTAAACCCTACCTGGCAACCCAAGAAAATCTCTGGCCGCCCCCAGCATGCCAGCCTCTCCCTTGTCAAGTTTTTTGGGATTTAACTATAATACATCCAACACCAGAAGCAGAAGAGGATATGAGGGCTGCTGCACTCTGTCTGTGGCCCTTTCGGGACGGGGAAAGTTCCGGACTGGAAGAGCCGATCACGTCTCGGTGTCGGGATGTCTGTGGTTTTGTTCTGCAGGGCTGCAACGGCGGTTTCTCTTTTGTTGTTGACTTTTGAAGATGGCAGAATGCTCGGACCTCCGTGTGCCATTGAGAGATGAACGGAGTGCTGTTAGAAAGAGAGAAATACGTTTCTCAATTCATCATATTTCAAGGCAGCTTGTTTTGAGGCTCGTAAAAACACAAAATGGCTACATTTTCCATCGCAGGTTAGACCATAATTTCCAAATAGTTGCTGTAGAAAAACCGCCAAAAGGCAATTTGGTCTTAATGACAGGGAGAATTGAGGGTCATCTGGTACATTTTAAAAATTAAAATCCCAGTAATGAATTTCCTTGGCGCGTGTATGAACGATAACGTACTCGGAGCATCGATGAGGCTTTTAAACAACCAGGAGGAGTCCGGGGAACTCTTTCATACCTGTCCTCAGCTGGTCTAATGATGCTCTGCCTGACGATGGCTCCACAGCCTGCTGCTCGCACCACTCCTCCCTTCCACTCTGGTCCCTGGCCCTCGACCCCGACTGGCCCACGCTTCCTCTCTGGAGGGGGCTCCGCTGGTCTTAGAGCTCCCCAGGATGTGAGAGTCGCTGGTGGGTAGTTGCCTCCTCCAGGATGCTGGGCTGTGGCTGGAGTTGGAGCTGGGCTCTATCGTCTCAGCAGCCTGGAATAAATTGGACATGTAGATTAAGAAGAGTTCTTGTTTCTGGAGAAACACTGGCACATGCCCGGGCCCTTTCTCTGGAGCTCCAAACTCTTTCTTTTCTATTATGTGGGAATTAAATACTTGCTGCCTGTGTTAACTGGTGTGTGACATGGGCTGGACTTTTACCAAGGGAAAAATCCCCAACCAAAAACCCCAAACATACCCCAAGCTGAGAGATTTATAATTTGGTGGGTTGACTAGAAAACAAACCCATTACTAGCCTGTGGTGGCTGCAACAGCTCTCATACCCTCAGTAACCCCGCTCCGCCAAGTTCGATGACGATGCAGTTCCTAAGGCATACGCGAAAAGCACCCCGCGCCTGTAATTTTAGCCTTAAAAAACACCATAATTAGTGACATTTGGTGGGTTGGAGTTGGCTTCCGATGCAGTTTTAGAATGCAAGCTCAATAATTGGCTTTAATGGAGCCCTGCTGGACTGCCTCCCTTAATCTCAGGGGTAACAGACAGGAAATCAGTCACCAGTGAACCCTGCCAAGTGGGCGTATTTTCGTGCGGTCACTTCCTGCTCCAGTCACCGTGGGGAGGAAACAGCAGAGTGGCATATTGTCCTTCTATGGTAAGCTACTGCTGCAGGGCCGGGGGCTTGCAGGAGGTTGCCATGTGTTGTAATGCCTTCACCTCATTCCTGCTGCTCCACGCAGCTCTGTGAGTCGTTACAGCCCTAAAATGGCAAAAATACTCCAGACGGCACGTTTGCACAGTTGCACAGGCTGTGTTTGGGCAAGATAAATGTGACAAAGTAATAAATGCTGTGAGTCTGAATACACAGAGGGGGAATTCTACTGTGTTTCAGTGTCTTCAGCCAGACCTGTTGGGTTATTATGATGCAGGATTTCGCTTAAGTGCCGTCCATAGCTTGTTGAAACAAACCTCTACATTAGCAGCATTATATTTTAATCTTACTGTATATTTAAAGGTTGACACATTTGAATGGAACCCAGCCTAGAGACCTGCCCCAGCAGATGACATCAGATTAATTTGGTTTGGAAAATGCTAACCGCTGTTTTAGGAGCTTCCAACCTCCGCGTGCAGCCGGTTCCTACAAATATGTCGGCACAGATTTATGACAGATTCCACTTGAAAAAAATAAAAACACAGGCTGTGTTTTTATTTTTACCCCTCAAGAGAGATTTTTAAAGCCTACAGATTTAAGTGGTAACATAAGTACCGTGTCAGAGCTTCTGCAGAACTAATTATACCCTGGTTTTAAATCTGTCTGCCCTTGGTCTGTCATTCAATTTTAGGGAACGGTGTTGTCTTTCCGATCTCAATAATCTCACAAGTGAGACAATACCCCGACCACTTAAGGTGACATTTGTCTTCCACTTGCCCAGATGATCATTGTTGGTGACATCAAAACTCTTCTTTTATTGCTTTCATGAGTCAGTGGAGGGTGTCTAATGTCCGATGATTGAGAACATTCCCAGTGAAATTCCAGCTGCTGTGCAGACTGCTGTTCCACACATTATAGTGTGCAGTTCATATCAGGCAAATAGGGAACAGAGGGGCCGGTCTGACCCCATGTGCTGTACTGCTGACCCCTCACCGGATTAAGTGACATCATCTGTCCCAGAGGCCTTGAGGCAATCAGTTTCAATAATTCATAAGTGCTGATTTTAAATGTAAACTGATCAATAATCTCTTAAAGGGAAAACAATGCTGTCTCCTCCTGAATGGCTGTTGACTGACTGTGATTTAGTGGTCAGTAGGCAGTTGTTTTTTTACCCACTCTCGTCTCATTACCAGTCCAGCAAGCAGGAGATGGCAAATCTGATGTTCAAAGAGAACATGGGAGGAGCAGACATAACTGGATATAACAGACTGAGCCGGACACGGCTTAAAAATCAGATGATTTAAGGTCAGAAAAAGGAGAGCAGGTGACTCTTGAGCTGAGCAAAAGAAAGGAATTTGTCCTCCTGTGCTTCTTCTATTGGTCTATCCTGGTGCTGAAAGGGGCGTTAAGGGTCAGCGCTGGAGAGATCTCATTTAGCCCGTGCAGGCTAAATTGGAGAGAGGGGTGCTGTAGGCAATTAAACCCCCAAGGCCGGTTTTTCAGAGCTTTGGTTCACTGTAATATTAACCCTGATATCAAATCCCCTCAATATGCACACTTATCGAGCATGTCCGTCTGGCCATCTTGTTCACTTGGACAAACCTAAATGTGGTACAAGAGCAGGCAGGTTTGTTGTCGTACCTGTGGTTGTGTGTGTGATCGTCCCCAGGACTGAGAAGTTACAGGTGCGTGAGGTATCACTCTTCCTAAGCCCCCTGCCTCTACGGAGGGAGACTGCGAGCGTTTTCCTCGTCGAAACCCCGGTTCCTCGACCTCTCTTGCATTTGTAACACTGTTGATTTTCTGCATGTACACCTGGGACAGGGGAGGCAGAAACGGCTGCAACAAACAGCTGTGGCAGATATTTTTGTCAGAGAATCTTCTTATTTATTCATCTCACCTCTGCGGGAGATGGCTTGGCTCCTTTCTGGGTGTCAGGGTTCCTGCCAGGACCTGTCCCACTGTTGATCGTTTCTTCTGCATCGATGGTGGTTGCCCGGTACGCTCTCCACGTTGTTGAGTTTTCTGCATCATCCTCGAACCTGCCCCCGGTCACTGCTCTTGTATCCCCCCTTCCCTGAGCTGAATCCTCCCCAGACGCAACGCCCCGGGTTTTCCAGGTGCTACGTACAGTCACATTCTTCGGGTCGGTTAAACCGTCTTCGTGGGGGTGTGAGCTTTGTCTTTGGCGCCTCCAGCTGGTGACCGTGGTGCTGCTGCTGCTGCTTTCGAAGCCCGACTCGGTGTCGTTGAAGTCCGCAGAGCTGGTGCACGGGGACTGGAGGCTGACGCTGCTGCGCTGGCTGGTGGCAGACTCCGCTCTGGAACTGTAGTGGGGCTTTGTCCTCGGTGCGGATTCGTCGTAGTCGTCGGCGCCACAGTCCTGGTCTGGGCAGGGCCAGGACGTTATCTCGCTCTTGGGAATTGATATCTCATATGGGACAGAGATGCTGCCATGGTGTTCAATGTTGGGGCCTGAAATTTACAACCACAACAAAAAAAAAAAATTAAAAAATCTATAAATAAATGGTTTAATCACAACTCAACACTGTAAACTTACCAATGAGGATGTTACTGGTGGAGGTGTGCCGTTCTTTGACAGTAAAGGGCTCGCTGGAGACGCTACTGCTGCGACTGCTGGTTCTGGAAGAGCTCGGGTCATTGGGGTAGAACGTTATACTGCTGGTCATTTTACTGGTGGTGGTCACCACGGGTTTGGTGGAGATTTTGGGCTTGCCGTTTGTAGACAAAGGTTCGGAGATCATCAGCTCCTTCCTGTCGATTTCAACAATGGCAGGCTTGATGACGGCCTTTGACCTCAGCGCCTCGCGTGGACTGTACATCCGCTGGATCTCAATCGCTGATGAAGAGGAGCCCTGGTGACCCCCATCAGCTACTGGTGTTCTGCTGTGAAGCTCCTCATCAAAGGAGCTTCTGGTGGAAGAGTCTTCCGAGTGTGAATCTTGGATGTGAGAGTGTCTAGAGTATACGCTCGGTGCACTCCTACTGCATAAAGTCGGACCCGTCTCCGTCACGGTCTCTGGCTCGGAGGGCCTTGAGCCTGTGGATTCAGTTTCGGAGGCAGACGAGTGACCCTCTGATCCCTGGTCAGTGGTCAGCAGGGGGGAGATGCGGGATCTGTATGCGGCGTAGGATCCATTGGCTTTGGAAAGAGTGGATGAAACAGACACAGAGATCGGTTCCTGAACCTGATCTGCAGGGTCCTGGTCCGAGGCAAAAGGCGGGTCCTTCTCTAAGGCAGAAACGCCACTGAGGGTGGACGTGTCGGCCATTACATCAGAATTGTTGGACTCACTATCGCTCCCGCTGTACAACTTGGAGAACTTTTCCACTCTGCTCTTTCTAACCTCCACATCGGTCTGTTTATTAGCCGTCCTCAGAGGCTTCTGGTCAGTCACTGCTGGGGGGTATCGACTGAGGACTGAAGCCTTTTTAATGTCACCAGAGGACATGTTGGCAGCAGAGAGAGCTGCTGCCCTCGTCTTTTCATCCATTCCTTGTCGGGTGCCATAATCAGATGTAACTGCAGTACTTTTTGGTGTCCTCCTGCTCTTGTGAGCAGGACTGAGGGCTCTTCTAACAGGTTTAGGAGAGCTCTCCTCTGAGTGGCTCAGATCTCTGCTCCTCAGCTTAGATTCCCGCCTGTATGTAGGAGACTGATCCCTGTTCTTGTGTTTGGGGGAGCTCGGTTCCGAGACTGTTGCGGAGCTCCTGTATCTGGGCTTCTCCTGCCGGAAACCTTTCCCAACCATTTCTTCACCCTCGGCTTTGCCGTTTTCCAGGACCTTGGCGGGGCTGTTGGGGCAAATATTAGTGCTTCCGTTGCCATGCTTATCCAAACTAGTTCCGTTTCTTCCGATTCCTTTTCCACACAGCTGCATTCTGAGTTGTTCCACCTGCTCACTTAACTGGCGAGCTCGGTTTCGCTCCATCTGGAATTTCTCATGAAGTTCTCCGTTTCTGGACTCCGAGCTCTTCAGGTCTTCCTCCACTATCTCCAGCTGTTTGAGACGGTTCTTCAGCCTCTCTATCTCCTGTGTCAGCTCCTTGACTTTGTTGTCCTCCTCCCGGGAGCCTTCCAAGCCGCTGTTCTTCTCGTTCTCCGATTTGTTTACCAGGACCATGTCATCGGTCAGCTTCATGTAGTCAAGGCTCTTTTTGCGTCCTGCCAGTTTACTTGAAAGGAATGCCTTCGAAGACAGCTCATCCTCAATCCGTGGCCTGATGACATCTGTGTGACCAGGGTCTGCTGACGAGCCCAGGCGCTTTTTCTGAAGCTCCAATTTTTCTGTCAGCTTCAAGATGACCTTCTCATCCTCTCTCTGTTTCTCTAACAGCCGTTTGCGCTCATTCACAAAGGTCTGAGTGAACGTTTTAAGTTTCTCAAGCTCCATAGTCAAAGCTTGCTCTGCTTTTTCCAGTTTCGTCTCAGATCCCTCCACCTCCTTCAAGCGCGCTTTGAGGGCATCCAACTCAGACGAGAGCTTCTTGGTCAAGTTCTTCTCCTCATTGAGGCTTAAACAGAGCTGGCTGCAGTCAGACTTGCTTTTCCCAAAAGCTTCTTCCAGTTTTTCCAGTTCGGCCATTCTCCGCTGGAGGCGTTCAATTTCTGCCCTCAGGTCCTTAGTGACGCCTTCCTCTCTTTCCAGTTTTTCTCTGACTGTACGACAGAGGTCTTCAGCTTTGCGTACCTCCTCATCTTTGCCCTGGATCTTCAAGAGATTTTTCCTCAGAACCTCCACTTCACCAAGTAGAGATGAGTTGCTGCCTTCTGCTTGGATGATTTTGTCCTGCAGAAAAGAGGATTGAATGTGTAATTAAGCTCATCATAGCTTGGAAAAAAATATTCAACATCCTCTCACTCGATACTGACCTGCAAATCAAGAAGCTCATCCTCAGACTTCAGAAGTTTAATGGTTGCTTCTTCCAGTTCGTCCAGTCGTCGGCTGACACTCTGCAGTTTGTGCCGCAGGTGGCGGTGTGTCATGTCTTTATGATCAGACATGGCTGCAGAAGGTTAAACGTTATATCCCGCGTTTGCCGTGTTCTGATTATTTGATGATGTTTCGGGAGGTCCACATTTGCTTAAAAGTGACATGAATTCCTTTAGGTTTAAAGGGAAGTCCTCAATTATCTATGCAGTTGTTCGGGTGGGTGACTGTGGCTTTAAGGTGCTGGGTTTCCTTCGGAGGGGTGATTAGCGCACAAATCTGTCATCTGTAGGAGGGAGAGAGGAAATAGCACTTTGTTAGCCGCAATTTCTCAATGACAGTCATTTGCATTCTCGAAAGCTCTCTTGATGAGTGAGGAAAAGAAGTGTAGTGTCCACGCACAGTGTACCTTGTGATTTCACACTTCCATCTAATTGCTTTAACCCAAATTATAGAACAAGACTAAATAGGGCCACACACCAGTCTGTCTACTGTAAATTCAGTGGCACACAAATTGAGATTACAGAAACAGATTTCAGCAGGTTTGCACCCTTCCTCCATTTGCCATTGAACCAGTCTGCGGTTCTCCTTGCTTGTCCTTTAAAGGAGATGAGGGTGGCCCTGCTTACATGTATGCATGAGTATGTGGGTCTCACAATGCCTGCACAGGCTTGCACTGCCACACACACACATACACACACGCGCGTGTGTACTCCCTATCGATTTTCTCCAGCCTGCAGTTTCTGCTGAGAGCAGCATCTCTTAGACATCTACACAGACAACTGTCACCGTGGCAACCATTACACATTTCCTTACCAACACCTCGTCAGTCACGATCACCGGAGAGGAATAAATTTCAACGTTATAAAAATCTAATATAATAATTGAGTGGTCTGAAACAGCGTCAGTCAGAGGGGGTGTCGCGCGGGTTTCCATGGCTACTGTAATGTGTTAGCAGCTGTGTGTGGAGAACGATGCAGTAAGTGAGGAGACATGAGAACTTGTCCTACCACAGAATGTCGTGCTGTGTGTCTTTAATAAAAATGAAATTGAGTGCGTGGCAGAAATCGACCTGAGGGCAGGCTGCTCCGTTTGCACGCATCAGGACTTTTCCATCCACTTGACAGCGGCTGTTGTAAACTTTGGCTGTGCATACACATCCCACTCTTGCTTTAGCTCACTTTTACTGCTCACCACACCAATGTATCAAACGCGCTCCATCTTTTCATGTTTGAGATAAAACAAGTTACAACTTGTCATTACGGTTCACTACAGAGGAGTTTTATGTTTTCTATTATTTCATTTGATGCTGATGCTCGCAAGTTCATTCGATGGCATCAGGCTTTGAAAATCAATGTGGCAACAATTACACTAGGAAAAAAACTTTTAGATGTAACATTTTCTTTATTCTTTACTTTCATGGGGGCTGGTGGTTGGGTAATCTCAGTGGAATATGCATCTGTAAGGAAATACCTCAATGTAAATTAACGAAAGGAGAAGTAAGTGTGGAAAAAAAAAAACACCCTAGACATTATTTTAACCCATCTATGTCTTGTCGAGCCCATTTTTTTTCCTGAAGTGAATGAGCTGATCCTACAATGTCTTGAATGATCTTGTTCTGAAATTCAGAGAAAGTCAAGAGTGCTCGCTGGCACGCTCCTGGGATAATTGTTCATGACAGCTCTTCACACAACACCATGCAGCTCAGGGGAAGTTTAACCAAGGCCCAACAGGCACTTTTTCAATTTAATAATGAAGTTCATTCGGTCTTGATTGCTCTCCGATCATCGAAGGGTTGGAAATTTCTCCGATTTCTCTAAATTCAACCATTCTGTTTGCTTAGGTCCAGCTACTCCTGCCTTGGCAGGCTGCCTACCACTCCTTTCATTCTTTCTTTATTTCATTGCCAGCTCTCAACGTCCCTCCCTCATCTCTCCCTTCCATCTCTCTCAGACACGCACACCAGCGCAGCCAAGTGGGCGCTTTTAATGGGCGGTGGTGCGTGCAAAGTGACTCTGGCAAGGGCCAACCTCTCCCAAACCAATCAACATACCTGATTCACTTATCACAGGGCCGGGGCCTCACTAAGAACACGCCGGACAAGACAGGAGAGAATTATGAGGGCCGTCAGACAAGCAGGAATGCAGGAGATCATTACTTACTCTCCGGAATTTCTTCCATGTCCGATTAAGACCAATATCTATCAAAATTCATGCGAGGCTTTGTTCCTTCCAGTAAACTGATACAAACAGTGGTGTTGAAAAAAAAATGTAAGAGGAAAAACCTGGGGGTGGGTCAAGCATTTGGGCATGCAAACTGGCCTCTACTATGCAAACACATTCCTCCAAACTGGCTAACCTGGGTGCTGCCTGCTCTTAACCAGGCCATTGACAGCTTCTTCCAAGCCCATTTCTGACAGGGTTTTGTCTGGGGTTTATGGCCAGACCCCTGGGAGAAAATAAAAATGTTTCTACTTCTTTTACAGTGCACTCAGGGCTTTACTTGAAACAGAGTTGCTTGGAGTTGTGTTGTTGAATTCCTGTAAGATGGTTTCCATTTGCGACAACTGTGTTTGCACTGCTTCTACTGTCCCAACGATGTGGTCAACATCTGCTCACAAATCCATTAAACCCAGCTTTCACTTCATGAAATCTTGACAGAAATTAGCCTTCTGCACAGGCTCGACGTGGGTCTGAAAACACGATGCTGCATGACAGTCAGCTGCTGGAACACGCTACGCTTGGAAAGGACATGAACGGAATCAGAAAAATTAAACATAATCAAGTGAAAATTAATCAACCACCCACATAGTCAGGACATGAAAGCAACCAGAGAGGCTTTCGTTCCGTCTTAGACCAACAACACCAAAACTGAGGTCTTTGCAACAACAAACACAAAGAAAAATGTCTCCTTCTTTCTCCTCTCACACACACCAACATTACAGTCATACACCATATCATTAAGCTTTAGCCACTCTCTTCCTGTCTGACTGCTGCCTTTAGTACATTCTGTTCCCTCCATGAAAGAGAGAGGGAAGGAAAGGGAAGAAACCCTGTCTCGATTGCACTTGACTTTAGGTTGGTACTTGTGGTTTTGAAGCCATTCTGCCCTGTAAATGGTTAATAAAGGGCCCCGAGTCAAATCCAAATGCTGAAATCACACCTTTATGTGATTACCAGCTTGCCTCCATATTAAGGTGTGTGCGTGAGAGAGAGAGAGAGAGAGAGAGAGAGAGAGAGAGAGAGAGAGAGAGAGAGAGAGAGAGAGAGAGAGAGAGAGAGAGAGAGAGAGAGAGAGAGAGAGAGAGAAAGAGAAACTGTATTTGTTACCCTGTGGGGTCCAACCGCAGAAGAGGGTTCATAATTTTGGGTCAAAAATTCAAATCATTATATTTTATAACAGTAGAATTTAAGACAAATACATGAATTGAGGTTAAGGTTTGAGGAACAGCTTGGTCAGTGCTGGGCTGAAGGTTCGGGTTAGACTGCATAAATGAAGGGAAAATGAAGCCAAGGCCCCACAAATGTAGTCATGTAAGAATGTGTGTGTATGTGCTGTTATGACAAAAGTCACAAGATGGTTATGATCTAAAGACCTTTTTTAAAAATAAAATAAAATAAAATAAAGAGAACCCTGAGAACCCATAGTGTCCCTTTTGTTGTCTCCTCTGCTGCCATGGCTCAGTTTTATTAGAATAAGTTGACTGTTTTGTCACTAACGGCTCATTAAGTGTTGATGCTTCAGTTTGGCAGCCATCAAGGAATTAAAATGGGATTTTACAGATATAAATACAGATTTTTATTTAATTTAATTTTTTTTTTTTTTTTTTTTACATCTTTTCAAGGCCTTGAATCTGATTCCTATGTCTGGCTACATAAAGGGTCTCCTGGCCAAGTTTTAAACCCACAGCATGTACAATATATGTAAAGGAGCCGCATAGCAAGACAGGAGAGGAAAATATTGGAGAGGGAAAGGGAAACTACCGGGGGTTTAATGTAATGATGAGGCAGACATAGCAGGAAGAAAGAATTTCCACAGGACTTATGTTGTCTGCTCCCTTAGATTTCATGCAAGTATGACGATTGTACACATTAGACCTACTTTTTCTGCATGTCTCTTTTTAACTTTTGCAGATGTAATTCGGCAGCAGCTAAATCAGACTCAAAGCCCTCGGAGCTTTTAAGCCTGGCTTGGTCGCTAAACGCTAAATTAGAGCATGTTGTTGATCAGATATCAGTGCTACATGAAGGATTATATACAGCGGCCGCAGCTGCTCTAAAGTAGAAACAGAGCGGGAGGGGATGTTAGATCCTAACCAAAAACAACCCCACGAAAACACATCCAGTTACTCCAGATATTCTCGGGGTAGAAACTACAATCAAAGTGAATATTTACATAAGTATAAGCAGTTTAATAATGCTCTCATGAATAAAAAATAATGCATATTTTTAGGTTTACATGACTACCTTCTGCACTAGCGTGTGTTCAGCCTGCCGTCGTCCAGTAAAACCATCCCTGCATGCACGCTCACATGCAGGCTCAGGAAACTGAAGAGGAGTTATTAGTGTTGCATGATAAAACAGGAACATGATTCAAATAGAATAAAAGCAGGATTACAGATGCGCACACAGAGAAGAGTAAAGGTCACGTCAATAAAAGCCATGTATAAAGACCACATTTAATGTGTGCGCGCGTGCGTATGTGCTCAGTGAATTTGTACAGAATTACCTCTGTTAAGTTCCATATTCATCTTTAATTTGTTCTTAGAAATTTCAAATCAACATGACAAAGCCAGACACTCAAGATGGAAGAAGATCTGGTGGTAGATAATAGAGAGATGAACATAACTAAGAGCAACTCTTTGACCTTCCATTAACAGAAATTTTTCGGAGGACTTCCTATTTAAAGCTGTGCTCCACAGCTGTTCGTCAGCTCTCAGGTATCAGGAGACGTCGGCGTCCGCACAGAGAGGAGGAGCGTTTGCCACCATGAACACCTCCGGCAGGAATGTGCAAGTACCGCCGCTTCTATCCCGATAAGAGGATATGAAAACATCAGAATATGATGACACTCAGATTAAACCCTGGTAACCAGCAGCCTGCGTGATTAAGTGTGAGTCAGGCAGAACGAGGGTGTGGCAGACAGACAAAGGTCAGCAGCGGCAGAGAGCGAGCATAAAGAACAGAGGCAGGCTTTGGGTTTAGAAGGATCACTCCAGCTGCAGGAACATAAATTCAGTCAGCTATATGTTTGAAGAATTATGGGCATATTTCTACAAATAAGTAAAGGTAAAATATGCCAAAACTTTGAGGAATGAGCCTCAGCAAATATATTTCCCCGTCAGCTTTATATCTGATCATAAAAACGGAAAAGCAGATGCTGGTTTATCGTTACGCCTGATTAATAAATAAATAAGTAAAACCTGCAGAATTTGTGTGGAGTTATTTATGTATCCATTGGCAAAGTTGGGTACGGTTCAACAATGTTATCATTCCAGCACCCTGGACTACAGCAAGGTGTATTCAGTTCATCTTTAGTGATTGTTGCTGATGCGGATCCCTGCGTGGAAAGACTGTTAGAAACATTACTCACTGACATCGTGTGCACAAGGTCGTGATGACATATTTCCATTTTTACGATTTTATTTCATTTTTGTCTCGCTAGCAGAGGAATGCCAGAAACATGACCGTGTTCTTTCTGTAGTTCTGTATGTCTATAAAAAACTAAAGAGCTAACAGTATACACATGTTTGATTCTGACCAAGAACACCCTGAATTTGGACAAATGTTCTGCAGACTCAAACAGTCAGCAGGTTCCTCAGACAAATCGCTCGCTTATTGTCAGCAGTTACCATTTAAAATGATATAATCAAAGCTCCCGAAATGTGAATCAAACAAATAAACTATTTGACTTGCTGAGTAACTTTGTTTTAAGAGTGTGTGCCAGTTGTGAAAGGACCGCGGCGTCTGCAGAACGTTACCGACGGAGAGTTTCTGCAGACTGACAGGGAGAATGTGAGAAATACAACTGTAAACCAGGTGCCATGGAGCGAGCGAATGCATTAGCAGACAGAACAAAGCGGCGAGATGAGATTTACGGCAAAAAATGTTACTTTATATCCATTATTTACTCATAACAGATGGACTGGGTTAAAGAGTGTACGGGCTTAAATCAAGCAGCAGCCTCACGCACATAATTCTATAATTATATAAATAATAGGAAGGAAATCCTCCACTAAAATCTATGCAGACATTAATGCATTGATTTAAACGCAGCAGCGCGTTTGACTTACAGTACTGTTACTGTGACGGCTGAGGAGATGACAGGAAAACATTTTGTCTGAAGAGCTCTTTCATAGAAACATCAGGAGGTTTGAAGACGTGGCTCTTCACCCTCCTGCCTGAGCCTGGCAGTGCAACATCAGCCTGAGACTCGGCCTTGCAATGGAGACCTGGGCGGCTCTCCGAGCGGGGCCCGGCGCAGCGTGCCGAGGAAACTGCGTGCATCAGCGTGAGGAAAAGGAGGCAGGACGAGGCGTGTGGAGTGACTCTGCAGAATGCGGAGCTGGAAGCTGCCAGAGAAGATTGCTGCGGCGGGAATGCAGGACAGGCTACAGGATGGAGGGAGAGCATCCGCGGCAACGGGAGGGAAGAAACAAAACTGAGCATGGAGTTAAAAGTCATTGCGCTTTTGTGGCAATCGCGACAAGAACCCAGGAGTTTGCATGGAGAGTAAAAGCCGACCCAGCTGACGTTAGCACGCAGACTCCTGTTTTTACAGATAATAAGGCTGTCGCACGTAAACAGCTTCAGCAAAACGCTCTTTAATCAGTCTTCCTGGAGAAAATTGATGCTCGTGTATTTATGTAAATATGAAGCTATGGCCAGAAAACATTTAGCTTGGGGGAAACAAAGCCCCCAGGAAGAGTGCCAGGCGTCGAAGCCAAGTTAACATGGTGGCCAAACAGTGTAATTATGTCACGTGACGGAGGGGCCCGAAGGACTGGTTCCCTCATAGGCTTGCACTGGGAATGGCCTCGCAGCAGAGAAGCTACATTTCTGAGATCTGCAAAAGAAGTCTACGTACCTGGCTGAAACAGGGATGTCTTTATTAGCAGGATCCACTTCCTGTTTGGGCTTCAAACTATTTAGGACAAATTCAGCTTTAAACAGGATGTGAATCAGGCCAGCGTCCGGAATAATAAATGTACATAAATGCAGTGAAGATGCATAGCCCACGCCTTGGCCACATATTGATTTTAAGCTGTTCTGTGAGCAGATGCTGGCGAAGGAGCAGCACGTTCTGCCAGCGCTCGCTAAGAAGGTCGGATGAACCAAACTAGCACGCGCAGAGGTCAGCTTGTTCCTGAGAGGAGTGTGAATATTTATGAATATGACTGCGAGCGATATACATCAAGTGTAATGAATGTGTGCCACTCCTGCCTGAGCTCAGGCCGTGGGGAAGGAAGTGCGGCGCCGGCGTTTGTGCCCGACAGGAAACAAACTCACAAAGACCAGAGGAGGAGCGGAAGAGAAAGGAGGACAAAAGGTGGGCAAAGCAGCAGGAGAAGAAGCCTGTTTCATAGAGTGATGCATTATAACCTGGACTCCTTTCTAGATATTATTTTTACTGGAACAGGTTAGCAGTTTAGCTTACATGTATCATCAACTCTTCCTTTCCTGTAAGAGCTGGAAAATTGATTAATTAAAATGTGTAGAAAAAAACAATAAAAAAAAAAGCCACATCATTTCATCAAGTTACCAGCCGACAAAACAGTCAGCAAAACAAAACAAGAGCACGATGCTTTAGAGAAGCTCATAGCTGGACTTTTGAACTTTGGTAAATAACAAGTTAATGATTTTCCCATGGACAAATTTGGTTTCAGTGTTATCCTACTCCCTGAGAGAAATTTAACACCCTTATTTCCTTCTATGTACTATGTAGTACTTTCATCAGCTCAACCTGAGTCCACAACACGAGTGCCCAACTGTCCCCAATTATTGGCTTAACTAAGACAAAAAAGCCAACTTACATTTCGGATGCATCCCTTTATCTTTCACACATTAATCTTGTCTTCCTAAAGTCTCCATTCTGTAGGTGAAAACACACACACACACACACACACACACACACACACACACACACACACACACACACACACACACACACACACACACACACACACACACACACACACACACACCATCTTTCACCATTGTTATGTTTGGCACTTGGCAAGGTCCCGAGCCTGTGGCCGAGCTGACAATGTGCTCTCTGTAGGGGAGATCGTTCGCAGTCAAGCTAACAAGCTAAGAATGAGCTAACTGCTCAGATATGGAACACATTCAGGACCTTTGCAATAGACTCATGCATGAGCAGACAGGCAGTGTTTGGACACAACAGAAGGCCCTATTCAGTTCTCAGGGGAGGCACCGTGCACACAAACTCACACACGCACCATTATCATAACCATCATCTTAGAAGCTCTCATCTGCTTCAAAACATGTGCCTGGCTAAAACACACACGCGCACACGCGCGCGCACACACAGACCTGGAGCATTCCACTACAGTAGCATTCCATATGTTTGGTTAAGCACAGAGAATCCAGATTTAAGATTGGAGTCTGGAGCGAATTTAAAGGATATGAAAGGGAAGTAAAAGCCGGGGGAAAAGACACGAGGAGGGGGCTGAAGGAGAAGAAGAAGAAGGGAATATTTCTGTCAACTGCAAGCACCAAATGCCAGCACAAAAGAAATACATGTGTAAATGAGCACACAAGCTAATCATTGAAGTACTTCAGAATGAAACGTGTGCTATGGTGGAGAACGCAGTGCACGGCTATTTCTAAAAGCTCAGCAAGTAGACAGCTGGAACTGAAATCTGACATGGGTTGATGTCACGGGCAGCTAAATGCTGACAGCAGATGTGAGCGATGTGCTGAGAAAGCCTTTGATGGTGCAGATATCGATGGACAGAAAGAGTCGCTGCTGCCGCTCTCGGCTCCTTGCATCCCTCCTTTAGCTGGAAGCGCTTCCTTGGCAGGAAGGTGAGTGTCCTGCCGCTCCATGTGAGCCTCACGAAGGAACCAGAGTCGCAGTTAACCTGAGCGTTGCTTCAACTGCGACTGTTCCAACAGTTTGTCAGGTCTCATTCAGAATAAACATGTTTGGCATGCTCAGCAATGCACACATGTGGATAGTTTCCATTTCTACACAATCTGCCAGCGTTTTGTGTAATTAGAATCTGTGTCAGAGCCCCTGCGGTCCCCACACTTCCTCTTCCATTACGTCAACGTCATGTTTCCTTTTAAATATATGTGAAACGACACAGAATTGTCCACTTCCACATTAATGTTTCCAACAATCTAAAGTTCTTACTCTGTCTGTCAAGCCCCTGGGTACCACAGCGGTCCTGTCCGTTGGTCTGAATGGGGACATTTAAAATGAGTGCATATAAATGTAGCATGGAAAAATGGGAAGCAAAAGAAAGGGAGAATAAAGAGTGGAGGGAGAAAATCATGTTCAATTTCCTCCATGGAGAATATTTTAAAGCCTGAAACTACATCCAGAGTTCGGCTGCCCAGGCGGGCCTCGTTTGCATGGAGCCCATTTCCTGAGTGTGATTAGGAGAAGGCAGTGTGTGTGTGTGTGTGTGTGTGTGTGTGTGTGTGTGTGT
>BJFM01003167.1:0-12320 GCA_016586285.1 Arothron firmamentum | reverse complement strand
TGTGTGTGTGTGTGTGTGTGTGTGTGTGTGTGTGTGTGTGTGTGTACATTGGGGGTTGTGGTTCGGAGGGGTCTGACATTGTTTTGTCTGCTCAGGAAGAGAAAGGGATGCCCAAATCAAGAATGCTGAACAGGATGGCTGCTGGAGGCAGAAGCAAGAAGACAGAGAGATAACTGAGCAACACTAAAGAACAGAGGAGGAAGAGTGAAGGGCATGAACACCTCTGCAAGCAGCTGAATGTCAACGTGGGACACTGAGTAGGAAACCGCAACCCTCTTTATTGAACTGGGAACCGGTTCTGTGGTATCCAGAACACATCCCCAGTTCTTCACACAACAGCTGAGACACTCACACGCAGGAGGACAGATCAGTTTGTCAGTAATACAACAACGTCTGCCACCATCGGTAACAGACAGCTTAGCCTAAAGCACCCGAGTGGTGTCCTTTATTGCAGAAAAGGACGTAGACCTTCAACTTGTGAATAAAACGACTTGATCAGGAATGTTAAACGGTGGGCAGGGCCGCATCAGGACCCATTATCCTGGTATTTCTACAATCCCTGAACAGGCAGTATACACCTATAAAATAACAAGAAAAACTTTCCCTGCTGGTTCCATTTTCCAAACACTTCCTTCTGTTGTGTGTACTGGAGCCTGCCCAGGCCACAGCAGGCCATTCCTTGACTGGCAGAGCAGAATTGATAGGCTGCTATTGTTTCCTTTTAAGGTCAATCGTGTCTCGAATGCTTTGGCATGGCTGCGAGCGCAGATGAAGCAGACTGGCAGGAGAGATAAAACACTCATTTAAAGCATTCTTCAGCGGAGTCGCACCTAGAGATGGAAAACGAGGCAAAGGCAGAGATGCGATCGCAGAGGGAGGCTGGTTCTGGAGCCATGGTTCAGATAAAATGCTAACTTCAACATTTACACCAACAGGAACTGGTGCCATCAAACTATAAATTCAAAACATTTTAGCCTGTAAATTAAAATTACAGTGCTGGAGAATGCCTCTGAAAACAAATAAGTGCCAAAGATAACCACACCCAACCCATGACAATAAACTTGGGCACATTATATGATTTTAAAAGCCTAAATTTGTTCAGTGAGATCCAGAGGTCAGTCATTGATATACCGGCATCAAGGGTGTAATTATGTAAGTCCCTCTCAATATCACTGATTACACTCATTGTATGTAGTAAAATAGCAATAATTCATCTCTCTAAGCATTCATCAATAAATTGTCAGTGGTATCAATCAACCGGCTCTTACATAATGAGCATGTTCGTCTGGGCCATGATACAGCGTGCACGCCTACACGTAGTGACTTCAGCTGCTCAGAGAGTGAAAACCAACCTGCGTCGATAAATATCTCAAATGTGTAAATAATGGGGACTGGTTGAGGGGTGAGCCCGGCCCGGCTGCACAAATAAACCCAGATGCTGGGAGAAAAGGGGGTGCCGGCTGCAGGCGGGCTCATAAACTATGCCTGGTATTTCACAATGTTCCACAGTGCACAAACGAGCCACTCAGGGGCTCAGGGGTGTTAGGGGATTCCTGTGAGGCTCCTGCGTCTGAATACGTCTGCGTACGAAGCCAAACATGCGTCTGAACCCTAGCCGAGCCAGACGTCCGGCTCGGTATCAGCAGCAATAAAAGATTACCTTTCAATCAACTTTAAAAAAAAAAAAACAATTCCCTATTTGTCTACTTTAGTGTGTAATAGGGAGGAAGCAAATTAGGCCATTTTCTGAGTTTCTGTGGGCGTTTGATGGACATTTTGGATGATATCTGTTGAGATATTCTGTCGATTTTCTCCTATTTTGCAGAAGCCTTCCCTTGCTGTGATTCAGACCTTTAGCCCAAGATGAAACTCCAGCAGTAAATGTTAGCATTCAGGAGTCAAACCTACTTTCTGCCAACTTTCATGAAGACCCTCCTGCCAAAATCTCTTCCAATAACAAACCCGACGTAAAGAAGAAAAGGGGAAGGATCCAGAGGAAGGAAAAGGAGGCTGAAAATAGCCTCGCAGGCAGAGTCTCCATGCATTGACCCCAGGATTATAAAAGCTACACAAACATGGATGGATGGGTGGACAAACACAGCTTTATGTGACATAAACAGTTAGATAGCAGCCAATTGCGAAACGTTATCTGGTTTCTGAAAGGCAATCATTTCTGCCACTAGACCAAAGTCACATAAAGTCACAAAATGAGCAGAGGCAGCAAAACAAGAGAGCCTGTGAGAAATATAGGAGGGGAAATGAGCAATCCCAAAGCCGCCATGGTGTCTGAGCTCTGAGAACGTGTATATTTTCTGATCACAAGAAAAATAATCAGCAGAAGGAACTGTATTTTGAGAGCCACCCTGTAGATCTAAGGATTAGAGTCCAGAGTATGTGGATGTGAGACCGTGAACACATCCCCCATGTACTCGAGGTGTGGGAGCCGAGAAGGAGCATACGTGGATCCAAACGCGGACATCAGCATAGCAGGAGGATTTTAGAGGATGTTGACACAACTATCACCAGTCCAAAGTCCATTAACTCCATTCCATTGGATTACATCACTTTCTTATTCATCAAACGCCTCTCTCCTAGGTCCTTTCATTTCTCCTATTTGAGGTGGTTTCCTCATCCACAACAGTGAGATAAAAACACAGCAGACGCATCAAAGAGCCAGCGGGGCAGCCGGCCCGTCTGACGATGTCTGGCTGTCACCGTGAAACAGCCCTATCACAGGCAGGACAGGAAGTATCAGGAGCTGACTGTCTGACTGGACTCAAACTCCCAAGACCTTCTGCTGAACCCCACTGGAGCGCGCTGATATGGCCAGCGTCAGCTCCAGCCCAACGCTGTCACGTCAGCAGCTGTCCAGCTGCAAATAACAGGCTGGAAGATCAGAAGGCTGTAACTATAATGCTACGGAAGAAAGGCTGAGAGAGAGAGGGAGAGAGGGAGAGAGACGTATTATAGCTCTCGGCACATAAATACTCATTAAATCGTAGTGATTGTGCCCAAGACACACAAACCTGCTGCTGGCTGAAGGACTTGGCTTCAATATTTACTGACTGGGTCCATTTATAGATATTAAGGCGGTCACAGGCTGGGTGGCAGATCATCCCCACCCGTGTGGAGGTGGCAAGAATAGCATTTTTTCTGCTCTCGCATCCATCTCATCAAGGGTGTGATGATCACCTTTCCCTTGACAATGATTGGTCTGGCAGTGCAGCCAGACCTCAGGGAAGAATGCATCTTGAACCAGACTGGAATGGTGCTGAACTATGCCAAATATGCCCCTGAGACACACACACACACACACACACACACACACACACACACACACACACACACACACACACACACACACACACACACACACACACACACACACACACACACACCCCTTTCCTGAAGACGCAGGACGGCTTGTTATTCCCCCACCCGCCAGAATTCCTCCACTGTACACAGCGCCGAGCGCATGAACTCGCAGAAAAAGTGGAAGACGGTAATAACGCTGCCTTCCACGCAGCTGATCCAGACATTTTGGAAGCGTTTTAGGTTTCTCATTTCATTAAGTACCGAAAATACTTCTGAAGCAGACCTTATTTGGGAATGTTAGTGGATAAGAAAGAGACAAGATAAGTGGGAAATACTGAGAAGAGCAGCTAAAACAATAAGTGTAGTTGAGGAATTTCAGAGGAATGTTTTACATTTGCTCTCATCCATTAAAAATGTCCCCTTTCCTTTCTCCCTCACTCTCTCTGGCTTGTTTTTCCTCTTACATTTCCTTTACACCTCTCACACTTTTCTTTTTAGGATTGATGAGGCAGCCATTCTCTCCAGTAAAGGAACAAAACACACACACACACACACACAGGGAACCTTTTGTAAAACAACTTATTGGAGCCTGAAACCACCACAAAAAAAGTGCAGGAACCAACGAGGGGAAAGAAAAACAGAAGGATGAAACCTGACAGCACAGTAGCACGGTGACCCGGATTATGGTCCAAACTCCAGCTGTGTCTGGCCACACTGCCGATTAAACATTACAAACCTGCAGAGAACACCTGAAGCTATCCAACAGCCACAAACACACTTCTGGGAGGGGTGTTTGACTAAATAAACAAGGGTTCAGCACAAGGCAAGGCGTGGGAAAGAGAACGCCAATAACACGGCTAGGTCTTAATCCTGATCTGAATCATTAAGTGTCAGTGACGTCCCGACAAAAAAAAAAAAAGAAGAGAGACCCAGCCCAAACCTAGATTCCTCCTGACCAAACATTATATAGGCCAGGTTTGTCATTAAACATCGGCCTTCTTTTCATGACCACCTGATCATCTAAGAGCTTCGATAACTGCCCTGGAAATGAACTTAAAGCAAGAGGATTAGCACGAAAAACCAGAGATACGTGTTTGGCTGAACTGTCATTAAAAGTTACACACATGAGAATATATTCAGAAACAGTCAGACTTTGAGGGGAAGCCCTTCACCCGCTCGGGGGTTGTATGAAATTAATCAATTTTTGTTGTGACGCAGAGCTGTTAAAGAGTGAGCGCACACATGGGCTGCTGCGGGTGTTAACGAGAACCTTGGCGAGCGGCGTGATCGCTCCTGGATGTGTTGTACTTGTGCCGAGCGCAGTACTTCCTTTTAAATGTGAAGTAAAGACAGATTGACACCAGTGGCAACAACACAGAGAAACAGTGCTCTGACGTGCATAGACAAACGCACACGCCGACCACCGTAAAAGATGAGCAGAATGTAGCGTTTAATAAATGGAAAGTACCGTAGCAGCGCTATATCTGAGTGTCTGCTCACAGCTACAGCTGGCCTGCATACTGTCAACAGCAGCCTCTCTCCCAGATACTAAGCCTATTATTGCATGATCGCAAAACACACACTCACACTTACTCACAAAGGGGACGCTGGCTGTGTGTGGGCTTCATCCTCTCTGAGAACCTGATTCATCTGTACTATTTCAAGGAGGCCCTGAGTCTACCACTAATAATAACCATGTCAAACCAACACCATCCGCTTCAAATCCTATCTGAGCTATCTGTTACAGCTCGGAGGAAGTGTAGGCCGTGCTGGGACTGAAATGTACTCTAACTGCTACAATTAAATGAATTAACTGTTGACTTGGCTAATATAGAAACTTCAATGTCAGAAACTAATCTGTGACTTTTATAGAGGTTTGAACAGTTGAAAATGCAGCAAGACAATATCATAAAAATACATGACATCACTGTTTATGCAGTGTAATTCCAGCCCAATGTAACAGTCCTACACCAGCAGAGGGGCCTCTGTGCGTAAACCTCCATGTACGGCGTGTTGGTAAGACCTCCGCCAGCAGGCTAGGTTCAACGTTCCCAGCAGTTTGACTCTCCCAGGCAGAAAACCTCAATTTTTTTATTTTTTTTTATTTAATCCTCGGGGCAGTCATTTAGTCGCTCGGTAATCCCCCGGGTCCAGTGCTTAGGCTGATAATTACCCTTACCAGACACCTGCAACCCTGCAATGATGATTTATTTTTGGTTGCACCAAAGTCGGCACTGAGGGGTGTATGATTGTTAGCTTGGGTGCAGGTGACATCCAGGACAGGACGCAGGGTGACTCGTTTCTTTGTGTCGCTCGGCAATTACTCTAGTGAGCACAAAAAGAGCTGGTGATGGTGGGGAGAAAAAACTACAAAGCCAACGTTAACACCTCTCACCGCGCAGAGTTATCATGTTCAGCAAGACACGCGTCCACCCGGGGGGGGAGTAATCAGAGAAAATGCAGACATCTCGCCCATGACTTCTCTGGTATTCTCATTAAATTTTCCCACCCGAGATTCCCAAACTGTCAGATAAAATGCAGACATTCCCTCCGCATGCGGTGTCATAATCCTGCCTAAAAATGACGCAGGGAGCCCTCTTCAGCTGCCATACAAGTGCCTGTTCAGGCTCCAGGGGAAAAGTGGTTTCACAGGAGCACCAGTTTGGTAGCTAAGCTGGTGTAGTCCACAGAGGGCTGGGATCCAGACTGGAAAGTCATCAGAGACTTTTTTTTTTGTCTCCTTCATGTCTGAAACAGGTCAAGGCAGGTCCCCTCCATCTCTCTCCCTCCCAGTGCTGTTCTTTACGAGCCCCACCTGGCAGATTAGCGTTCTGCCACTACAACTAGCCTTTCTACCTGCAGTCATCTGGGTTGTGGCAAGGCAGCACAGGGTACATATTGTTCAGATTCAGGGTTTCACGCTTCTCATCTGTTGACTATGCGGCGCAACGTATATCAGCTCATGTGACATAAAACAAATACAAACAGAGTTCCGGAAAAAGGACATGGGTTCCTTCAGCGATGGCTTTAACAAATCAACAAAGTAGGAAAGCAGGTTTGGCTTCTTAATATAAGATGTTTTGCATAAATATGACACACACAGACAGAAACTTTGCATTTTTATGCTCTGGTCACAAGAAGGGGCAGAAAAATCCCTTTGAGCTAATTAAATTATCCTTCCATGGTTAACACAGTCTACAATCGATTGGCATTTGTGGAAAAACATGCCTGTCAGTGTTTCCAGAAGTTGCAGGCAACATCTTCAGACCACTGACTGGTCTGTTGATGTCTCCACAACAAAAGGAAAATCATACTACACTTGTGTAAACAGAGAAAAGCAACAGATTTGTTCAGAACACAATATTTTCTCCTTGGATTTTCTGCCCCCGCAGGTTTCCTGACTGACCTTGAGCACTAGATTCAAGTCTAATCAGCCGGTAGATACTATGATTAAAACAAACTAATCAGGGCACTTCTCTTTACAATTCCAGGCTGCTACACTAGCTTAAATAACAGCTGATATCTCAGTTCCATGTTCTGTGTAAAACTCACTTCTACCCTGTTGTGCATGACCTCATTTTGTCTCTTCCTGGGTTGCAATATGTTGAATCCAAAGCTCATTTCACTGCTCAAATACGCGTGTGTACATGGGAAAACACAATATTTATTCTTACTTTCACCTGGGGGTGAAGAAGCAAGTGACTTTGGAATTCTAGCTAGCTTGTATCATGGCTAATTAAAGCGAAAGATTTTGGTATCTTAGTCGTGGAATTTAAGGGTATTTCCTTAACAGCCGCAAAACTATGGATTAGGTGAATTCAAGTGGGAAGCAAAATACATATTATAAGTATCTTCTTTAATTAAAAACACATTACGGACGAAATGAGCGGCGATGGGAGCCGGTGTTAAATGCGTCATAAAGTGCTTTGACACAAGCTAACAGACCGATCGCGTTTAAAATGTTTACCAAAAACATACAATGTTAGATAAAATGTGCTGTAAAATGTTTTAGGGGATCTACAGTTTCACCAGCTGGGGCTTTCGCCGCAGTCCTGGATGCTTAAACGAGCAGAGGAGGAGGAGAAGAACAAGCAAAAGGGGGAGGAGGGTTGAAAAACTTGCCGCAGTTCAGACTTCTGCAGTCCCGACTGGGTCCAACTCAGGAAGCCGCTGATCGAGCCCGCATGTTCCCCTGATATCAACACACACAACCCAACACGGAGGAAAACACGGAAATTCAAACTTTACCTCAGCTCTTCTGCTGCCCGGTGAGGGAGCTAGCGCCAGGGTAAATCCACAACTTTCCCGGTTTGAGCTCATGCGGGGCGACGGGACTCACTGAAGCCGAAGACAAGTTCATCCACAGCCAGACACGACCGGAGAGCTGGAGGCCCTTCGGGGCTGCGTCTTTACCCCGCTCCCTTCCTTCACTCACTTTCGTCGGTTCTTTCCCCTCGGATATCCACCTCCCTGGCTCGTTTGAGATCAAACCATCACATTCCACCGCGTCCTTAACAATGAAAAAAAAAAGGTGGGTTTTCCTTTTTTGCTGCCGGAGGACCCACCCCTCGGGATGACTCTGCCCAGTCTGACCGCAGAGAGAACGCCCTTCCCGGCTCAGAGGTCCCGCCTCCCTCCACCACATCGACCGGCCGGTGGGGAGGAATGGTTCCAAGCTGCGGCACCGTGGACAGCTCGACCTTCATGTCCTTAATCCCTGCACATACAGAATAAGCAAAACAATGATTGAAATAACTATATTTCAGATAGCGATTCATTTCTCATTCATTTGTCTCAATTGATGGGGATCTCATGTTTTTATTCATTCAAATTCAGCTTTATTTATACAGCGTCTGTTACAATCAAGATTGTCTGGAGACAAAGTAAAATTTTAACCATATCTGAATATTTTAGGACCACATTGTTCTGAAAGTATAAAACACCTATTAACACACAATAAATCTCTTCATGCATTAAATACATAAATACATGTAAAGATGTTGAATAAATTAATAATAAACAAAAAAGTAGTAATATCGTCTGATATGATATCTTTACATGCTATTTTTATTATTGACACCATATACAGTATTAAATGTTTGCAAAACACGTGATTAATGTATGTTTAAATGTCTTCTCCAGGCTGTGTAGAAAACTGCATGAATGCTGTGCCAAACAGGCTAAGTCTTGATTTTATCCAGGCCTTTTCATCCCAGTCATCTCTGATGTTGCTGAGAAGGTTGCACAATTCAGATCAATTCAGAAGCCAAGAGGGACTCCGAATGCTGATCCCAGCAGAAATGCTTATCAAGCTGCAGTGCTACTCGTTTTAGTGAAACTATCAAAAGATCTGCAGTCACACAGCATTATAGCACATGATTATAGTGTGAAAGTAAATTCCTCTTAGTTTATTGCTCTCAGTTGTATAACAGGGAAATGAATGTAGCTATAATATAAAATAGCTTTTAACCCTGAAGGACGCACATACTCATACATGGTTTTACACTGTGTGGGGCCTTAACACTGGTCTCCATCCTTAATATGATTTCTAAACTACTATCAAGTAGTGTACTATCAAGTGTTATGCATGCAAATTGGATACAAAATGTATGTTCTGTTTATCTTCAAGTTTATCAACCTATTCCTACAATTATTCTTATTCCATTACTCAATTGCACTGGTGATCAGGAGGAATCGAGTTGTCCCTTGCATCCTTTTACAATTGATCAAGCAGTTTTTCAAGTTTGGGCAGAGCTGTGGTCACAAAAACAAGCATAACTTGACATTTTGAAGCTGTTGTGATATCATGAAACACATTATTTCACCCCAAAAGAGATAATACAACCATAAACGACATCGGCTGTGCTCAGTCCACAAGCGTGACCTGCAGCCATTCCCACAGCGCTCCCATCCTCGCTCTAATAATGGCATGATGTGAGCACGGCGAGGTAAACAAAGCCGTGGTGTTCTTTCTGGATGGGGAGAAGTAATAAAAGAAAGTCAAGGCATAGCCAGGCCAGCCCAGATTCCTGAAAGCCACAGCAGGAAAACCAAGCCCTGGTGTGTGTGAGTAATCTGTCTGCATACATTCAGTACAAATTATATGCCTGCCTCTATGTTACTAGTGTTTTTTGTTGTTGTTGTTGTTGTTGTTGTTGTTGTTTTTTTTTAAAGATGAAGGCACAGTTTAGGAGGAAAACATAATTTCAGGGCTTTACCAGAGATACCCAGGTCCATAAATCCATGAACATGAACAGGTTTGTGAGGGTTAGCTCCTGCACTCGTCTTTTCGTGGAAAAGTAAAAACATAAAATCAGATGCAAGCACATACATGACGAAGCCAGGAAACTACGGTTTAGGGACAGGGCTGCAGGGACATACACTGCAAATACACACCAAGGCAGGGTGCTCCAGGAAGAGCCCTGCTCAGGCCCAACATCCTTCCTCCTCACAAACATCCTTCACCACTGTTTGTCCCACCAGGTTAACGAACGACACAATCATTACCAAGTGCTGTCTGGGACTGCGGCGATTTTGCCTGCGTGTTGCAAATTTTGAGCACATTATCTTCTCCAGAGAGGCTAATCTCTAATAACCTAGTCTCTAGTCACCAAAAAAAAAAGAAAAAAAAAACCCCATCACATGCAGACATCAGTTGCATCACCTGATGCCATTCTCCTCAAAACGTGGATGTTGGAAATAAAATTAGACAAGAGTAGGAGCATTAAATTCCTCAGTGTAATTTTCCTACTTTGTGTCCTTTTTACTGCAAGGATAAGGATTAATGCGCTTTATTCGCTGTCCCTGCAGAGTAGGCTATGGCCAGTGTTCAAACAGATGTAACCCTGATGGATCAGAATGTGGGGCAGATTGTGAGGCATGTTAATGCTCAGAATGACCCCTTTTAAAGATGCACAGTGGGGAAAGCAACTAAATATGGCCACTAGGTTGGTTTGCTGCACCAGTACAGTCTAGTAACTCATCACTTTAATGATCAATGATGAAAAACTGCTGGTTAATAGTAAAAACCTACAAATATAAATTATTTTCAGCCAAAAACCTTAATGTGTGACCTGCAACAGATAGTCCTGATTTATTGTCAGGGACTCCACCATCCAGAGGTATAAATGACCGGGCTTGTTTAGTTTGCCCCCCTCTTGCCCTCGCTCTCACTCACTGCAGGAGGGCATTCCTCAAATCTCGGCCTCTGGCATGTAGTAAATCTGCCAGAGTGCCCTACACTCCATCCCTACCCCTCCGCCAGGTATTTATCTCCCTCTGCCTCATACTTTCTGCTTGTCGCAGGCCCTCAGCCACGTCCTGCCCTCCTGCAACGCTTTCCGCAGAAGCGTTCCATATCTCCTGGAGGCACATTGCAATGAATCAAGGTGAGGCGAAAGAGGAACTGTAAAAAGCCATTAATGGGACACAGAGAGCTGTAGACGGACAGATTCCCCCCTATGTCCCTCCCTGAGGAATGCACACAAGCTTTTTTTTGTCTACAGATGTTCAGGAATGATAGCTGCCTCTCCTATTAAAGAAGACATCCTGGCTGTCTTCCATTTCTGTCTGCACACCTGCACAGAAGGCACAGCCACACCTTGGTGGAAGGATTCCTCAGGCTGACCTGAGCAGCAGAAGTCAGTGTGTTTATAAAGATTTGCAAATGTTTTACTCTGATGTAGAGTAAAATGAAATTGTGTTCCATGATATATTCCTCAATTTATGATGAAATGGAACCTTAAAACACATTCATACTAATCCAATAAACTGCTGACTGTAGCTAATGTATTTAATTCCATATTCATACAAAAACTACAAGACTGCTTCTGTCTGAATTATATTAGACAACAATTACATATGCAATGCTTTGCTTTGGAGCTGATCACATCTGACGAGCTGCTCACTGTGATGCATCTTACTCTTTTGCTGTGGAATCTTTCGAATCCACACCCAAACCATGAGCAAAAAAGATGCCTTGTGAAGGAACAAAAGAAAATAAAACAAAAATTAATAGTGTCAGAGTGTATATGCAGCAATGGCACAGCAGCTCTGCAGGCCGCAACCACCAAAGAGCTCTTGTTTCGCTGCCAGACCATAATAACAGCAATAAGGTTGAGGAGGCTCGTTAACCTTCATCTTGGAATTACACTGTGGCACCAGGGAGAGGAGCCTGTGTTGTGTTCTGTGCATGTATGTCAGGCTCACCGCAGAGGGAGCTGAACCTCCTCACAGAGGGGCTGCAGGGACAGATCTGACGCTGTCTGGCGCCTCACATGGCCCGAAATCAGCCAAGCCGCGTTTGAAAACCCCTACACTGCTTTGTGGATATGCTACGCCCTCTTGTGGTGAAAATATATTACTGCAAACACCCGCCCGACAGCATATTTATGACATGTAAGTTTCTAACGTTTCCCGAGAGGGTCAGTGATGCAATTGGGTCGGGTCAGCAGCTCCAAAGTTATTAATTCGGACTTTTAATATTCAAATAATAAATATTTATTAATCACTCAACTCGTGTTAGAGAAAATTATCATGCAACGTTCTTTTTCTCTTTGAAGGTGCTGTCTTGTGCTGATCAACAGCTTGTAACTGGTAAACTCCTGGATTACAGCAACTCCGGCCTTCTCAGACGCTGTCAGAGGTGTGGTGAGAGGTGTTGCAGCATGAGAGATTTTCCTGAGAACACTTGAAGAAGTGGCTGTCACTGGACTCAGTGTTCACATGCTGAAACACTTTAGAGAAGAGGAAGAGCTCTGGTAAGTTTGTTTTGTTTAAGATTTTAGCCAATGTGACTTTAATTTACATTCACTTCTGGCTTTAGTACTTAAAAACTCTGCTAATTAAATACCAAAATGTGTTTGTATTTTCTTAAATAACTATTTTAAATTGACCGTGAATTTCTTCACATTTCTACATGTAATATAAATGTTGAAATAAATAACAGACATCCATCCATCCATCCATCCTCTCCCGCTTATCCGTGGTCGGGTCGCGGGGGCAGC
>BJFM01003165.1:177434-202678 GCA_016586285.1 Arothron firmamentum | reverse complement strand
GTGTGTGTGTGTGTGTGTGTGTGTGTGTGTGTGTGTGTGTATGAATATACATGTATCCATAGGTGTATATACTACATAACCTGTGAGCATAAATCTATATAGATATATATGCCGACAGGTGAATTTCGATCTTGTCCATGGGGGAAAGTCCAAATCCTGCTTATGCTTGAACACTGTTTTTCTTTTCAAAGCATTTAAAGGTGCCAAAAACTGCTTTCAAATCCTGCCCTGCAGCTTTCAAAGTTGTAATAAGCTCAGAAATTCCCACATGTACTGCTATTGCAGGGATTTTGCTTCGTGTTACTTTGCACATGCGCTGTTGCACGTGCACTGTTGTTGCACTAATTAGTACAGCAGTATAGGCCTCTTCAACGCTGCTGTTATGAAATCTACAGCCTCTTGTGAATTGTGGTGCAGGACATCAGTATTGTGATTGTGTTTCTTTCAGATGGTTTTAGAATCCAGAAAAAGCTGCTGCAACATACGTACGTACGTGTGCACTGGGTCTGTGCACACATACATACGTATGTGCACACGTGTGCACTGGGTCTGTGTTCTGAACTGGAAATAAATAGCTGAAGATGGTCCAGACTGATGTGAGCATTAATCTCTACTGGGTTGGAGAAAAGGAAAGGTTGTGGAGGAGCAGAGTAGCTGTGCTTATCTGACTGAAATGAGAAACTCTATGTGCACATTAGCTGGATTTGACACGTACAGCCAGAACTGCAAAGATTATTTGAAAACTTGTTACACCTTTATTTCATGAAATTTTGTAATTTTTCTGGAACTTTGAGTACTTCGACTCTCTGTACCTGATGAAAGAAATTCCTAAAGGTTCTAATAAACTCCATATCTGACAAGGAGAAAAATGTGATTTTTTTTTTGCATTTTGAGAACAGGAATAACTAAACAAGCCCAAAAGCAAAATGGAATGGGCCAAGGAAACTCCAAATGTGTCATTGGTAGTTTTCCTGCTGCTTGCTGTAGTCCTGCAGTGATGTAGCAAGTGCCCAATAAACAACTTCAGATAGTTCATCAGGGAGGCTTGTGTTCAAACTGGATTAATTAGTGGGAAATTGACTTGACAGGCGTGACAAGACTAGCAGGCTATTGATCAGCTGCTGTCATCACTAAAGGTGATTTTGTGCTTAGAGCAGCAGCAGCAGCACTGTGCAGAAAGGTGGAGCTTTGGGGGCTGTGGATCTGCTGGAGCAGTAGACCCTCGCTTTACTGGTTCAAGCTCTTATTTCTGTCGCAATATTCATGCAGGCAAAGTGAATTCCGCACAAGGTCGCAATGAGAAGTCCAGGATGAGGTTTGTAGGCAGAAACAGTGACAGACAAAGCCACAGTTAGAGTTGGAGTTAGTGCGAGACGGCTCCCGAGTGGACGCCAGTGTGATGTGAAAATGTTCACAATCCCTCTCTGGTTAGCATGATTTCAGCCCATATTGAGTTGATATTGATCTTGTGATAAGGATCTAAGTTATTGTTGAAATTACCACTTGGTAATCCCCCCAAGGTCCTTTTGTTATCACACTGATTAGTTCCCCCACTGAATAATTAGAAAAGTGGTTGTGGAATTGTGCAGCACCGCATGAACGATCACATTCTGCCTGAGTGATCGGACACATTTTTGTCATCTGTTTGCAATTTCAGCATCTCCGCGATCTGTTTCCCCCAGAAAAGCTGCAGTCAAAATTCCTCATGAAGCGTGGTGAGTTTTAATGGAATTGTGCAGTATTTTACCTTTCCCACTGAGGTGTGAGATAAAACCGAGCTGACACAACATACCAACCCATGCTCAACCATAAGATGATGTAATAAATGTTGGTCCGTGTGAAACAGATTTCAGGTACTCCTGATGTGTAGCATCGCATGTACATGAAGCTTCGGCCTCCTTAAGGCTCAGAGTAAATGGTTTTGAGATTATATCTGTCCTGAGCAGACTTTAAGAGAACAGTCTGTGGGAACAACCTTGGATCCTTACCTTCCCATAATGCAAATACAACTTGATAGCATCAGGTTTTACTTCTTCTTTGACGTTTAGATCTTTTAAGCACACTATCTGACTTGTAAATGTAGATTTTATATGTTTGATGAATTTGAGTCTGGTATCAGGGTTATTTTCACCGGCCTGAACATGGTCTTTTAAAATTCACATTATTTTATCGCTGCATGTTTGCAGTCCAAGATGAAAGTCAAGTGATAGATTGTTTTTAGTTTTATCATATGCAGGAAACAGCACATGTACAGTTGGCCTACTCAGTAGTGTTTAGCTTAAGAGCTGGCATTAAAAGAGGGAGACAAAGAGAAAAGCAATAAAGCAAGAGGAGTGTGAAGAGCATCATGTAAAAAAGATGACTTGTCGATGGAGGATGTGGACAATCAATGTAGTACTGATTTCTAATGTCAGAGTAACTTCCAGCGTGTCCGTCTTCACCTCCCTCAGCTGGGGTGCTGATATTTTTAGGGCCTGTTATAGTATTTCTATGCACATGAGACTAAGTGAAAAAGAGACAGATGGAGAGATACTCACAGGGAGGGAGGAGGCATCACAGCAAAGGTTGCAAGATGTTTGAGGACAGTGAGTGAAGAACAGAAGAAAACTGAGGTGGCTTTTTTAACTTTGTTTTTACATGCAGCTTTCAAATGAGCGTGCTTTCAAGACCAGCCGGGGGAATAAAATCAAAAAGTGCTCGTTCACGACCAGAAAGCAAGAACAAAGGACATCTTCCCACTTATGTTCCGAGATGTGCTCAAAGTGACAGTATTTTATGTGACGTAAATGTGTTTTCCTTCTAAATCCTGGAGCTTATCTCTAATGGCTCATGATGGAAGATGCATTTACATGATGGTTTATAAGCGCTTGTTCCTGACACAATGTGGGATGGCGTAATTTTTTCCCCCTGTATATTGTATATTGAAGATTTCTCTTTCTGGTCTGTATTTTCAAATTCTCTTACAATAAATAATTTATACCGAGCCCATAAAAGCCACTTAAAGAATCAGCTGAATTTAAATCAAGTTATTTATTGGACTATGAGATAGAACTGCATTGCTCAATTTTTGTCTTTATTATGATGAAGATGAGCTTCTCATCAGTCTTAGCTCCACTAAACTGGCATGTTTGATCCAAATTAAGGCCAAACTGTGACCAAAGGAAATGCAGGGAAGCAGAAGAGTTTTCCATAAGTAAAAAATAAACAGGAACCAATGCACATAGCAAAGCTTTTTGGGGCAAAGAAGCCTGTAATTACCCCAGGAACAATAGTGTCATGGTCAGCAATTTAATGATGCTCTTCCTCTCCAGTGACTCATTAGGCAATGTTTCATGGTAGAGCCGCTCTGTTCTCTTCAAGCCAGTCCACTTTAGGCTGGTTCCATTTGTTCTAATTGGTATCAGACTGAACACATTGTGACCTGTTTTTCCTCCAGTCAGGTTTGGACATGATTTTTAACGCAATTATTCTTGGGCTAACTCGTAACTCCAGAAGAGTTTGTTTATTTCAGCATAGTGATGTTGGACAATGTTCACGTTTTACACAACCACCAGATTAACTAGAACCATTAATGACCAGGATTTGAGCATCATGAGTCTGTGAAGTTACATTTGATCTGACAGGCTTTAAATTTGGCTTCTGTCCCTGTAATAGACTTCAAATTTACAATAAAAAGTTCACCTGAATTTGAGAGATTTCAGTCTTTATTCAGCCAGCTCTAAGTGTCTCAGATTCGTGCAGACCATCCTAAACATGAAGGATAAGAACTATACTGCGCACAGACTTTTTTTTTAACATCACTCTAACTTTATCGAAAAGCATCCGTAAAGTTCTTTGTTCTGTCTAACATGCTCAAAATAATACAAGCTTAGATACAGCGTTAATTAAATTAAATTACTGCTTTTGCAATGTAACTTACCAAAGTTCAGGCTTTAACAAACTCACTATAGCACTTTATTTTCCGTAGATTATTATAGTATAATTATCTTAAGCAAAAACTTAGCCGAGTTGGGGAAACATGATAGCTAGCAGAGTAGCTGTCGCATTGATTAAAGTTCTGAATCAGCCTTTACACAGAGCTATAAACAAAGTGCGTTAGTTGCCAGATTCTCTCAATCATGGATCACACTGATTTCTGATAATTGCTGTTAATTCTTGTCAGCCTTAGCTTGCTGTTTCCGCTCTGCTCTGCAAACTTTTAGCAGAGATCAGATGTTTGGAGGTGCTGCAACAGCAGCGTTGTGCTATAAATGTTGTTGAAGCTTTTTAGTAATTGAATTACTTAAATTATTCAACTAATCGTTTCAGCCCTAGAGACTGCGCATTGACATTGACAAGTATTTTAAATGAACAGAATATATCACAATACAGTTATGTTTAACTACAAATCTAAATTACTATAGTTATCAATGATTCAACTCTTCAGCTAATTATTCCAAGAATTTTCTATAATACGTTATATTATAATTTTCATCAATAAGTCAACAGTTTTAGTTTTTTCAACATGAACAGGAAACATTTATCTCTGGCCTTTAGTAAATGTGGAGTAGCATCACTTTGAACTCACTCTTTAAACTTCTCTGCGACTCTGCTAATGAATTTTCATGCGCTCTCAACTCCTAATTGCTATTCGTTTTCATACGACTGGTTTTGTTTAATAAAGAGGCAAATGTTAATTGCAGGTCTGTAACAGAATGCAAACTCTCCTCACCTGCACATAAAAGACAATGTAACCTGTATTTTCCACCTGGCACGGCAAACTACACCATTAACTGGTATTTGGAGCAATGTGCTTGTTGATCCACTGTAATTTAAACTGATCTGAGCTTGGATGCGTTCTTGCATCATTTTAAAAATCTGTCCTGAGTAAAACTGTGGCACTTAGAGTGTTTTGGGATTGTCTTGTTCTCTCTTCCAGCACAGCTGACCAACAGAGCATGCTTGCCTTCTGTGTTTCAGCGTCCTCTTCCATTCACCTCGCTTCGTTCTTCAGGTTTGGTCTGTTTAGAATCCAGCGCATCGGTTTCTATATCATGATATAACGTGACTAATCAAGCTTGAAAAAGAAAGTGAAAAAGGAAATTGTTTTCTTAAGAAATTAAGAAATGGCTGTAATTTATCAATTCAGGTGATCTTCCAGGGTTTATTCTGGAAACCTGACAGCAGGCAATTAATCAGGTGCTGCAACGTGTTTTTCAGACCATTTTAGAACTACGCATGGCTGCTACTCGCTATTATACAATATTGGTGCGTATAAATGCAGTGAATGCTTTCTGTGTAATAATATCAAGGCCTTAAATTGGGTACTGTGGTGGTACAATCATGAAAAAGAAGGCTGTACTATCTGCCAGCCCTCACGGTCACAGTCAGAGTCACACACTCTCCTCACTGCTACGCTGAATTTGATCAGATCAGCTTGGAAAGACAGTTGACTAATATGCAGAGCAGTAGATAAGGAGGATTAAGCAAAGAGCAGATCACAGCCTGACCCTGTGGTTCCAAGATTCGGACCAGTGATCAAAAAGGCAGGCTTTGCTCTGACGGAGTTGGAGAGCACAGTCAAAGCTTGGCAGAAACGTCCTGTTGTGAAATATTTTCCAAACCTGTCATTGTAAAAAACAAAACAACAACACACATTTATGATCCACCTCTCTGCCAATTATTTTCTCTGAATTACTCATCTAAAATAAGACACTCAGAGGGGTTTGGACTAAACAGTGATGTATTTGAAACCCGTTAATGAAAAACCTGTACAGTGACATTTGCTAACTAGTGTTATTAAACACAAATTACAACTGAGGCTGATGGGATTGGAAGCTGCCCTGGAAGACTCCAGCCATCAGTTCTCAGCGTCTCACTCTCATGCCGTGGTTGACATTGACTTTATTGCTGCCACTTAAACGTTAAGGCAAATTGATTTTCTGAGCCTGTAAATATATTTGGATTTAAGTCCACCACATAAATCTAATCGATTGTTCCTTGGCCAAAAGCCTAAACAACAAATTTCATAAAAGTGGGTTAAACTTTTTTTTCTTTTCCACTTCCCCGAGGACAAAAGTCCTGAATGCAATAAAGCAAAAAGAAAACAAATCCAGTAATGGGGTGACAGGGTGTCATACTGTCCTTTCAGACTGCAGAGTTTATTAAGTCAACTCCTTTGCTTTAATTTGTGTTTACCCGGGTGGATGGACGGAGTCTGTTTCCTGCAGCTCCACCCATTTCAAAATCCCTTCAGATCCCCTCAAGCCAATTAGAGACTCTAGAAGTGAAAATAAGGAAGCAAATTGGTCTTTTGGCTAATCTCTCTGGGGAATGGCAAGCACGATAGGGAAGGGAAGGTGTAGGGATGAAGGTTTGAGCGGGAGGAGGATCTGAACGCAGGTGAAGCAAAGGAAATGATGCAGGAGACCAGACGAATGCCTTGGCCATCAAGCAGGAAAAAAGTCCCGCATGCTTGCCTTCACCTTCATCTTGAGGTGTCGCACGCTGCTTTTCAGCTCCTGTTTGTGGGGTGATGTATCACCCCCAGCAGCACTTTCATATCAGCTGTTTCTGTCCACTGCTAGCATAGCTCCACAGATAAACACCAGCATTTCAAATAGAAAAAGAAGAGTAAGGCTTTAAAGAGCTGTACGACAGTTACCACAGGGGGAAAACCTTCTGTAAATACAGAACAGTTCCTCCAAACACAGACACTCTGACAAAATATGTGCTCTATTCATGAATTCCTCTTCCCTGAAGCTAGAGACTTGAAAGAGTTTGTGTGGGCTTATCACCAGTCTCTATCACTTGAGTAAAGTCATTATTCCTGTTCTCCAGGACTTTCTAAAAACACTCAGCTGTCGAACTGTAAGGGGGCTCTCATGCGGTTTTTACAATCATGTCACAGGATTTACATGTCCGTGCAACCTGAGCCTGCTTTAAAATGATCCATGTTGCTGGAGGAACCACAGCAGATTTACTGTTTGGCTCATCAGTCGTAGCGATAAATCTTTGGTCAAATGCTAAACCATTCAAGCAGGTCATATATTGTTTTGAAATGATATACAGCACATGCATTTTCTCACCTCAATCAACTTACCTGCAGACCTCCCCCTCACTCTCCTAACTCAGGGTTCTGCCCTGTATGAAGCTGTCTGCCTGTGATTTAGCAGCTTCGCTGCTATACTTTGAAATAAATTGGGTCTCAAGTGTCCACTGAAATCAAATTGGACCTGTCAAAGTCATATACACACCGTGTAAGGACAATAATTGTTTTAAAATACGTTTCAAATTTGAACAATCACTAGGAGGCATTCACTAAACCAGAGTGAACAAATTGGAAGGCAAGTTTCTGCATTTGTTTCTAAAGCAGCAATTGGAGGAGACAAACTGAGTGTGATTGCAGATTATTACTGCAACACATTTGAAGAACACCTGCATCTTGAAGGTGGAAAGCTTAAGTGAACTCAAACTTTGCTGTTCTGGTTTGTTCTTGTTTCCACTGGTTGTGTGATGTCAGCAACTCTCTTCTGTTGCATAAGCAAAGCAGAACTGGTCTTGAGTTAAATAAGAAGTGGTGCAATCTAGAAATCATCAGAGTACAGCACATCAATGATGTGAGTTTTTAAATTTGTCGGTACAATATTTCTGCTCATGTTTTAGATGTTTTACACATATAAAACTGCAGCTTTAAGGATGAGATACAATTTTAGTGGTTACAGGTCCATTGAAAATTTTTTGGTAGCCAGTGGAGATGGATAAAAACTGAATTAGACCAGCACTCTCCATTAAGCTTGAGGTAAGGCTTGTGCATTTTGCATGTCTAAACAGGTCTGCACAGGACTGGGCCCTGGGACTAGTGGGTATACACATCACACGCATACACTTTCATGAGCATTAATGAGAGTCAGATAAATCTTGCACGTTGAAAGTGGTATCATTAACAGGACTTCTGCAATTTTAGACCATTTATCCCCCTTTTTTTTAATCTGATGTGACACTGAACGCTGTTGTTTGCACAGTAATCTCAATTCAGAGTCGATCTCGACATTTTTCCAGTTACATGGATCTAAAAAATATAGAACCGGCCTGTTGAAGATGAACAGCAAGAAAAATGAGAGACTAGAGTAGTGCACAACTGCAGAGAGAAACCAGATTTAAGAAAGGAAAGAAAAGAAAGGAAAAGTTTAAGTGATCGTGGACCTGCAGTGGAAGATGTGTGACTTGATTAAAGCACTCACAAACACATTTACACTGTGCATATCCAGATGTCTAAAAAAGTGACGTTTATCCACTTTTGGCCTTCCTTTTCAGCGTTCCTCCTTTCTTTGGTGTTTGAAATGAGTCAACAGAAGAAGACAGCACCTCCAGGCTTTCTGTCTAATAAATGACAGCATCAGGAAAGATTACCTTTCTTTCTAGGAGACTTAATTACAAGAAAGTCTGCTTTTATGAAGACATAAATTGGAACGAGAGATAAATGAGAGGAGCAATGCGGTGAAGCAGAATGCATTATGGGAAATAGCTGCTCTGGTTTGTTCATAAAATTGTTAACATGAATATCAGTGATGTTTAGCATGCTCACATTTTTTCCATTTTTTCATTTATATCTTTTCCCTGCACATTCTCTGTTCTGTGTGTGTGTGTGTGTGTGTGTGTGTGTGTGTGTGTGTGTGTGTGTGTGTGTGTGTGTGTGTGTGTGTGTGTGTGTGTGTGTGTTAATCTGCGATTGTTTTGAGGTTAATCCTTTCTTGGCAAAGGAGCACACTGGGTTAATCTGGAACAGGTGGGATCTACTGTCAGGTTGAGCAAGCACACACACACACACACACACACACACACACACACACACACACACACACACACACACACAAACAGGACAGCAGAAAAGATCTTAAGTGGCTTTATGCATGAGCAAAGCTTTAACTACACTTGTCTTGTAAAAGCTCCAAAATAAAACATTTCTGCCATTTTATTAACATTTGCAGGTATATATGCAACTTCAGTATATATGTTAATAAATTGGCAGAAACACTGAAGCTGCATGTATGAACCTTGATCTTATACCTTTTAAACATGCAATATCAGGGAGGGTAAGTACAGTAATGTCTTGACATAGCTACAAAGGTGGGATTTCTTCTTAAATCTAGTTTGCCAACTTGCTAATATTAGTAAATTAGTAAAAAAAAAAAAAAGAATAATGAGAAATCAGTTGTGTTGGTCAGATGACACACACTCTGTTTCACACACACTACTCCATGGTTTTTGGCTCGTGCACCGTTAGGAGTCACGCCTCTTCTGACACATCTTTCAGTGTCTGTACACACACTTGCTCACCATATGTTTTCATCAGAGGATGATGTGGCTGTAGAGGAGAGCAGGGTTTTACCAGCCGGGGAAATTCGTCTTCACTCATCTCTCACACACGTTTTCTGCCACATTCTTTTATTACGGTACTCTGTCTCTCTTGGGCCCTTTTTCCTGCTGTGTCTCTCTTTTTATTTCTCTTTTAATTCCCAAAACATGATATACCCCCTCGCTCTTTTTATTCTTTTTTTCCTCTGTTAATTTATCTCTTGTCCCCTGACCATTCCTCACTTTGTTTTTATGTCCCTTTTTTCTCCTTCTCTCCTGTTTTCTTCTTCCGTCTTATTTATTCACCTATATTTTTTGCAGTGCTCATCGTCAGCTGAATCCTGTTCTATCCAAAGTAAAGAGTTGTAAAAAAAACACCTAAAACTGTCAAACTGTCACAAAGCCAAGGCTCAAATGGAGCGTTTGCTTAGCTTTGTGTCTCTATAGTGAACCGCTGACCTATAGCTCTGCATTTCCTGAATATGAGCTTTAGTCCCTTCAGCTGTCTTGTCACATAACACACAGCTGCGCTAACAGTTCAGTGATGCCCATCTTATTTTCCAGATGACCAATATCAAATCACATGTTTATATCAGTAAATATTCAGCAGCAATTGCAATTAAAATGCTACAGTACAAAAAAAACCCAAACCCATCAGAACATTTAAATTGATATGTGTTGTGAGACCAGTTTGCAGAAGGAAGATGTTCTCCACCCCCACAGCTTAAAGCTAGTGACTGACACTTGACAAGACTCTGGATTCATCAGTTCAAAGATAAAAAACGGGGTTGTGCTGGTACCATTTAGGCATGTTTTCAGAAAAGAGGGTAATAATGTTTCCCTCAGCCATTCCACCCCCTCCCCCCAACTCTGATATCAGGCAGCAGATGATCTGTATCAGCTTTACATTCCACAGTATTTCTGTCTCTCTCAAACACACACACACAGACACACACACACACACACACACACACACACACACACACACACACACACACACACACACACACACACACACACACACACACACACACACACACGCACACACACACACACACACACAGAAATCCAGTTTACTATCAGGTGTCATTCTGTGTGTGTGTGTGTGTGCGTGCGCATTAATTGACATTGAATTTGACATGAGCTCATCATGCATGTCTCTCTTTCCAATCATCCTCTTCTCTTTCCTAATTCTCTGTCCACATTTTCCTCTCCCTCTCTCTATTTGTTCCCACCTCTCCCCCCCTTTTGCCAAGTATCTCCCTCTCTCTCCATCACTTCCTCTCCAACTCATCTCTCCGTAATGACCTGATCTGATTGGATTTGGTTTCAGATTCCTTTCCATGGCTAATGGCTGTGACCGTTGCTAGGCAGCAAGTGCCAAAACAGCAACAAACACGTCTCTTGTTTTGGGCCACGCCGGCTACAGAGATGGATCACTTGTTTGCACTTGTGGTGAATCCTTTCTGCCCCCTGTGATGGACTAGCTCATCAGCATGAACCTATCTGTCTGTCAAATGTAGTGCCAGTCAATTTAAGACAATAATCACAGGTTCTGCTTAAGCTCCACTGACATATAAATGTCAGACTCAGTTAATTATCATTTCATTTGAATGTGATTCTTGGCTCGGGCAAGGTCGGTTTGTTAACTGCTGAGCATAATTTAAGTCATACTGTTCAGTGGCCAAATTCAAAAACCTGAAGCTCTGATGAACTAACTGATGGTCTAACTTCAAATGTGCACTTGCCCTACCTACTCTTTTAACTTTTACATCTGGTGAACTCATAATTTACCTTTTACAAATGTGATGAAGGGAGTCGTTTAGCCACAGTGACTGATGCAGTGACCCTCCACCAGAACATCTGCTAAATGCCTCAGATATAATGGCTGAAGTTTAAATTGTGTTTATGGATTTGTATTCACCTCATGAGCAGCACTGACTTTGCCCTTTTTTCCACTTTGGAAACAAGAGTCATTAGAGAAGCCATGAATAATGTCTGTTGCAGTGATAAAAGTTTAATCAGTCTATTTACTTTAAACCTTGATGCAGTTTTAAATGTCTGCTTTGCCTCAAAGACTCTCCCTGACACACCAACTATCTCGCATGAGTGAAGAGTTGAATACGAGTGGAAGGCTGTAACACCATGGGTATTTAAAGATGATATGGTCTGACTGTTATATGTTTTATGTGGTCCTCCTCCGTATTTGCTGGTCCTCCTGGTCTTTGTGGAGCCGTTTGCATGTTCTCTGAGCTCTGCTGACAGACTGCAGCTGGCTAGCACGTTGGATCAAAACAGCCTTCCAGATTCATTCTCCATCATTAGGTTATGAAGCTGATGGCTGAAAAACACGCGTTTCATGGATCCGATATCTGACTCCCTCCTATTAGCCATTGATGCAGCTGCCGTCTCGGGCGCGCCATTCTTTTGGGTTTCCTTGGTTGTCTTTTTTTCCCTCCTTGAAGATATAGTGGAGGTGTTTATTTTTCTTTTTCCTAGTGGCTTTGTGGAAAGACAAAAAAACGTTTCACTAAAGAGTTTAAGTGCAAATGATCTGGTTTTATTTCCCCACAAAGGTCACACCATACTGTTCAACAAGCTGATTATGCTCTCCATTTATTGAATTTAAAAGGAAAAGCATTAATCTCCCATAAGCCTCATGCAGACCGCTAAAAACGATGTAAAAAGCTCAATCTCCAGATTCAACAGAAATTTGTCCTTAACTAATCAATAACAGGTCATTTTAAATACTCTTTAGGGGAAAAAAAGACACCGGACATTGACAGTTTTTATCTGCTGTAGTAAATGACACCTAGTTGAACCTCAACCAATATCATCAGAATATAAAATTTTCAACTTTTTACATGTTTTTATTTTGCTTAGGAGCACAAAGCAAAGACAGAGAAAATTATACCTTTTCATTTTTATGATTTGTTTTGACTCGAACGCTCAGGCTTGTAGTGACTGTTTTTTCTTATTTTTGTTGAATTGTTTTTAAGTGAATAAGCTGTGGTTATCTGGCATTAATTCCCACAGTTGATCCGAGCTTCACACCCTCAGATGTGCTGCAACGACGTGACGAATCGCCTTTATTTGCATTTGCATTGTGGAGCTGTCCAGAGTGCTGATCCTGGAACTGTCCCAGGTGCTGATCATCAGTCACTCAGCAGTTCCGAGTCCCACTGCAGACAACCAGAATTTCCAGAAAAGATTTCCGTCATTATCAGTGCACCCCGCTGGTTCGTTACACTCCCGGAATTAAATGCTGCAACTAATGAACATTAATATTCCCTTATTACAATAATAAAGAAACAAATCTTAGTTAGAATATTAGTGTTATTTGTGTCATCTATATTGAGCTGTCTTATTTAAACACCAATGCATCAAACCAACCAGCTGTTGACACATCAGAACTCTATTTTTCTTATAGTTTTGATCACTTAAACTGTAGACTTTTGTCAGCTTTTCATTAACTCCAGAGCCAGCTTCTTTTCTTTTTCATGCTGTCTTCCTTTATATATTTTTTCCTCCTTCCTCTCTTCCAGCCTGGTTTTTGAGGAAGTCAACAGCTTGCTGGAGCTTTTTGGGCCGTGAACCATTTGCGGGGTGAAAATGAAAGGCAGCCTTGGTCGCCGTCTGCGGCTCGGCGTGAGAGCCGCTGACTTGAGCCTGCAGATTTTGAGAAGCCGTTGTTTGATCAAGTGGACGATTGATTCTGAACGCGCTTGTTTTTGTGCGCGTCGCTGCTGACTCAGTGGTACCTTTAAAGCTTCAGATGATGTATTCATATGTGATAACTGTTGTCTGTATGATTGAAACAGTGGTTGAGCTATTTGCTCGCTGGAACCTCTTTCAGGTGTTCCATCTGCTGTGCTTTCATGCTTTTTTTCTGCTTCTTCTATGCACCTCCTTTATATCCCCATCAAAGCACCTCCTTAACATGATGCGTGTTGATAATGTGAGGAGACCGTGTGCCTCAGTATGTATCCGTGTGTGTCCATGCATAACTTCTTTTTATGTGGGTGGGTGTGGAGCTGCTGCAGGTTTTGGTAGCAGAACAATGGTCTGCTTAAATGGACTATCGATCGTGCCTCAGACTTCCTGTCTTCCTTGCTAATTCCACACGTTCCCTCATTTTGGTTGACAGCACACACAATTTACTTTGCACACAGGGTCTAACATTTCTCGCCAAATGAGATCATCTTGATTTGGTTTGTGCTCAATAAAAGAGGATGGAAAATGGGACCTCAGAACTTTAGTGTTACCCTTGAGTAACACTTATAAAAGCAGGACAGTTGTGGAAGGCCTCCTGCTGAGGTAGTCGCAAATTATTTTGAACTGATTGATGTTTTGGCCCTTAAAATTGTGCTTTACTTGTTTAATTCCAACTTTTGCTTTTTACTGCACAAAGTGCTCCGAGCAGAAGCCGTACAAAAGGGGAAATTCGCGTTTGTGTGTTGAAATACAAGCGTTGAAGAGTAAATACTGCGATGGCAATGTCAAGAAGGATTTGTTGTGTGTTATCCCAGCGAGTCAATAATGAACAAGAGATGATCCAGCAGTTGCACAGAGAAATGAACCTCTGTTTAGCTAGCACAAATAAATCTGATATGTTCCTCTTACTGCTCATTAAATCCAATTGCAGCACACACACACACACACACACACACACACACACACACACACACACACACACACACACACACACACACACACACACACACACACACACACACACACACACGTTGAGCACACAGTTAGAGATGGATTACTTGATTTAGATGAGATTGTTTGTTACAGCTTCTGCTTCATTTATGCTTCGCTGCTCACTGGCCCATCTCTCTCTCTCTTTCTCTCTCTTTCTTTCTCTTTCTCCCTCTCTCTCTTTCTCTCCCTCCCTGTGTTTAAGTGTGGATCCAGTATCCAGTGCCTCAACACAGCGTGCGACTCAGTGTTGAACCTTTTAATTAACGGAGAAGTTTCATTTTCAGCCCTATTAGTCAATGACCAGCCAGTGTCAACCCGGTCACATACGCATGAGCATGGGCACACGTGCGCTCCCACACTTCCTGGAAGAGAACTGTTAGCATGGCTGGTGTAATATTTAACCTGATGTTCTCTTTCTGGAAGAGAGTGTAATTTATTATCTCTAATAATGGGAAGTGACCCCATTTGCAATCAAATGAGCAAGGCGGGGGAGAGGTGTTATTATAAGTCAGCAGGTTGTCATGTCGATTGTAATGCACGTCTGAGGCCACGCCGCACGGCTGCCTCATCTAGACAGCTGAAAATGGCCTCTAGGCAAAATGAGACTCGCGTTTAAACTGTGGCTGTTCCACATTCTCGGCTAAAACAAATAAAGCAACCTTGTAATCAGATGGGAGACCTTGCAGGAAGAAAATGTTTCGTAATGAATTCCTGTGGTTTTATGCAACTTTTAAGGTCTTTCACATCAGAAAGGGTCAGAAACCGTTTATAGTGTTACAGGATTACTTTCATCCCACTAAGTTACGTACTATCCGGTGAAATTTAAATGCAAAGAGAACATTTTAAATACACTTGGCCAGTTATGAGCTGCACACAAACGCTGCAGTTGTCATGGTGTTGTGTTAATAAAACACAGCTGAGGCCAGAGAAAATGTGCTTAGAGAACTGTGTGTGCCATCATGTGTTTAACTTTATTTCATTGTTATATTAATGCTATTTATGAACACTGACCTTCGGGTATTTTTCTATGAAAGATAGCTTATATTTAAGGCAATATGATGGACGTTTGTGGCAAAGAACATGAACAATTTAATGCCTTGCTAAATAGTTCTGGAGTCAAAAAATTGGCTCTTCAAGTCTAAACGGCAATAACATCAGCTCTGAAAAAGACTCGTAAAAATAGGGGAGAATTCCAGGTGGATGACTTTTCCTCTCGGTCTGCTGCATCGAAAATAAGGGTGCATCTTTCAGTCAATAGCTGGTTTTGTTCATTAGGGGTTCATAGCAAGCAGCTCCGCAGTGATTATCATGACTTGAATGATTTTTAAATTGTTGGGAGGCTGGTCGACAATCGTAATCTGTGCTGAATGACTCCTCTCAGTCTACGTGCCGTTAGCCCAGAGCGAGATGAGAGGAAGTGCTTATGGTGCAGAGCAACTTCAGCTTCATAACTTCTTTTTGATGTGCTCCACTGGATCTCACATGACCCATGTTCTGGGATTGCCTCATGTAAGACCTAACCCTCTCTCTCTCTCTCTCTCTCTCTCTCTCTCACACACACACGCACACACTCACACACACACACACACACACACACACACACACACACACACACACACACACAGGATTTTGTGTGTAACTGCATTTTCTTTTATCTCCCTGCAGATGAAAGAGAAGATGTTCAGAAGAAGACTTTCACAAAATGGGTAAACTCACAGTTGACTAAGGTAAGAGTGTTTCTGTTATTCATCATCGCCTCTGTTCCCCAGCTTTGCTTGCACACCGTCTGATCTTGTTCTTGGATTTAGCCTCCGCGCCGTTGTTGCTTTAAAGTAACACAAACATTGAACATGAAGAAGAATGTGTTCGCTTCGAAGGTTCTGCTGTGAGGCTGAAGTATGTGATCAGCTACCAGACCAGCTTTCTCTGCACTTCCTGGAGTGGCAGAAGGTGCACCAGCCACAAAGCCTGCAGAATTTCAATGAAACCGTGATTGTTGTGAGGCTCTGTTCCTGCGCTTCACACTTCTGTCTGGAAGTGGTGCCGTCTTCCAGAATTCCGAATTTCCCACATACGCTTTAGAAATTCAGGCTTGTAAATGCAAGGCTGTCCAACGGCAGGTATGCTGCTCATGTTTTCAGTGTTCTTTCTGACCACAGCTCTGCCCACTGGAACCATCATGTCATCATTCACAATTTCATGCTTGATTGCCAGGTCACAGGAAGTGCACCATTACCGTGGTAAATCTTTTCACCCGAGTGTCTCCTCCAGAGAAAACACAGTATAGTCATTATTCACTATATTCATTACATATATAACTACATGTTAGCTTTTACTTTTATTGCCAGAAAGCAGTATTTAAACAGATGCTTTCAAATTAAGGCAAAACATCATTAAAAAAACAGATATTTTTCCTCTTACGGAGTTCCAACTGTGGCAGACTGTTTGTCTTTGCGTCTTTACTCCAAGTTTTTTTTCTACTTCTACTTTCTCATCTCCTCCTGATCCACCCAGGGGAGAGCAATAAGCAGGAGTTCCTCTCATCCATCCAACATCAGGAAGAAACATGATTTGCTCACATATATGCAGGTTTCAGGAGGAGATGAGAGATCAGATGGGGGAAAACAGGATTAGAGCGGGGGGGGGGGTGAAAGGAGGTAGGGAAGGAGACAAGGAGACAAAATAATATCGGCAGAAGAGAGAGAGGAAAACAAAAGTTCACATTTAGAGTCTGGGTGGGTGAAGCGGAAGATTGATGGATTGGTGACAACAGGAGTAGGAAGTGTGCAGGATAAAAAAGACAGAGCTGTGTGGCACTGGAGCAGAGTCTGCTCTGATTTTTACTGTGATTTGCTACTCAGCAACCCATAAAAAGCTGCGCTTCAGGAATGTATGTGGACGCGTCACCAGGGCAGGAATCTCAGCTTCTTCATGTTCTTGTTTACCAGCCACAGCTGCTACTTAGCTTAACAGTAGCAGCAGCTGATCCTATTCCACCGAGGCTGCTCCTGTATTATTCATATATCATTTTCTCCTTTATGTTTTTATATGATCCTACTGTAGCTACTGATACTGTGTGTTCTTCTCAGTGTTCACGTTTCCCAGAGCAAGGCAAACTTTCTATTGTAGAACAGGTCACCACGGAGTGTGATGAGAGGATCAGACGCCTTGTTTTCATCAGTTTTCAATGAGACCATCAGCTCGACCGAGACCCCAAAGCCTCATTCACACTGACTTTATTCACATGTGGCCAGTATCCCTAAACCTGAAGAGGGATGCATGATGTTCGAAAAAGGTTTCCAGTTCCTGGAGGTGTACCTGACCTGCTTCTCACCTGTACGTTCATTTACAGAATTTGAAGACTGTATTTTTGGTCTGACTGGTTAAAATGGCAGCTTATCTTATCACAGTTGCAGAGATGTAACCAGACAGGATTTTTTTTCTTTTCTTCAGGCAATATTGAACTGCATTAAACTGAGCTGATGGTGATCAAAGAACCCTGCATGAACACTTGCCTGGGCTGTTCTTTAGTAAAACATTAAATCAGTGACATTAGGGGTTGCAAATAACATCCAATCAGGACCTGCTCGTGGAGCTTGAATGAGGCTTTTACTAAGCTATACTGTCTGGTTTTGTCTTTTTTTAATATAGTTTTAATTTTATTTAAGGCTTTGGAATGGCTACACAAGGGACTTTATACCTCACTGTGTTCTTCTGATAAAAGTTGTTTTAATTTGTAGAACTTCCATAAACAATAGTTCATTTTGTCAAACTGATTTTATTTTCTAAGCATTGTCTGTTTGGATTTGTTTTTAGTGTTCAGTGAATTTCCAGCGACTTTTTTTTTTGCTAGCTGTACATGAGTACTCCAGAGTATTCCAAATGTAATTTCCTTTAGAGTTTGTAGTTTCATCTTGATGTATAGATTTATTGACAATCAGAATCAATCCGATGTTTTGCTGTTCACCAGATGTGCTTTTCATCAAATATTTAGCATTTGAAGTCATGCCATAAATGCCATTTGAGAGAAATTTGTTCCTTCAGCATTTTGTAGTTTTAGTTCGATGGATTAAATTTGCAAAACTTTAAAAATGTTCTTAATAATGGTTGTTTTAACTATAGATTTTTTTTAATGTTATATTCTGTGCAACAGTATTTGAAGCCTAATGACTTACTGTTGAAATAGCAACACCTTAAACAACTTTCCATAAACTCACATGAAAACAGAATTTAATAAGCTGCTCTATATTTAAATTTGAGCACATGTGAGATGAATCAGGTGTCAGGTGACATCCGGAACTGCGGGAGAGTGTGTAACAAGATAATGCCTCAAAGCTTGAACATATTTCTGTTCCCCCTTGAGGAAAGTTAAGCTTCTTATCACCATTTTCTGCACTTTTTATGTTGCAGTTGCATTTCCTTTCTACCTCCGCAGTCAAATTCAAAATAATTTTTTCAATAAGAGCTTTTATTTGTGGGGAAAGGTTCAAACGTGCACCAAAATGTGACTGAACACACTTTTCAAGTTGGAAGAAACACAAACTCATTTCTAATGACATTTACTGCAGTGCTGCAGGTCACTCAGATACATGTGGAACAGACAGGGAGATGCTCTAGAAAAGACTTGGCTGTCTGCTTCTGTGATGGAAGCGGTTTAATAACTAAATACAGCTGCTGAAGCTGCAGACAGATGTGATCTCAGAAATCTGAAAGTGAAAAGTTCATATTAATCCCATTTAAGCTTGTTTAAATATTGTTCATCATCTGGCAAAGATGAAACTGAAAGACTTCCTCTCTCCTCTCACTGGCTTGTGTCTAAGCTAAATAGTCCCCTCGTCCTTCTTCTGCTGGTCAGTTTAACCGTGCTGAAGGCGTTGTAGTCTTAATTACATTCCTGTGTCAGCACTTCATATCATCATTTGCTCTGGTGATCTGTGTATGCGCTCAAAGCACACACTCTGTTGGATGACACAGGCGACTAGCGTCACCTCAGAAAGAGAACTTGTAGCAACTTCAAATCTAAATGCTAATAGAACTTGTACTGCATGTAATGGTTTGAGTTTTTGAAGTGGAAGTAAACATAACCTGCAGAGGCAGAACAGCCGAGGCTCCTTACTGCCACCAAAATTGTGTGCAGAGCTTCTACCTCTATTTTTTTTTTATACATTTTCATCCTTCCTTGTGGTTTAGATGTTGGAATACTTAGTCAAAGAAGTTTGATTGCAACAGTTTTCCTTCAATTTAATATCATTGAATAAATCCTGAAAATCAAAAACCAGCTGTTAAGGACATGAAGAGAGAGAGAGTTCTTTACCAAAAACCATGGAGCAGAAACAGGGATGGGCGTGTCTTTGCTTCCGTAGGATCTCAGACAGGCAGGTCGGGACAGGAACGTCTACGATCAGCTCATCAGATCCAGATGAAAAACCTGATGCAGAGCAGGTCGATGTGACTCGCATCTTCTCTCAGATGTGCTGGTCAGAAAACCACGACACTGCAGCCATATTTTGCAACCTTGCAAATGCTTTTGCAAACACACTTTGGGCTAACTCTGTCCTTCAGAATTCTCTCATTCACCTCAGCTTCTCTAATTAATAACCCGTTTCAGGCTTAATTACATGAATAATTAAAGTAGCATGAGTTCATGGCTTAATCATGCTGTTGAGTACACTTTACTTTTCAACCCTTAAAGTCCTGTTTTCTCGTCAGCATCTGGGGAATAGCAGCATCGGATCCCAACTCATCCCGTCCGTATGCTAGCAGACGCGATGAAATCAAGTAGGTTTCCTCTGCATGCAGAGGTACGGGCTTTGCTGCTGAGAATGCATCACAGTTCATTAAAGATGCATTAAGTACAATATGTGAGCTTATACTTGAAATGATGCTCGCTGTCTATAAACTGAAATTTCCCCATAATTATGTTCTTATGTTCTACGTACAATATTTTAAACACAATGATGTTGTTTGTTTGACCTTGAGGCGTTTTGTTGGAAAAGTTTTTTTCTTTTCCACGATAAGACGAATCATTCAGCTGATCTTTTAACTATCTCACAAATTCACACACAGTGGAACCGCTGTGTCGTCAGTGACAACAGAGGGACAAACTCTGCTCGAAACTTGTGATTTAGTGACGAATATAGCACATGTTGTCTCCAATTATTCAACGTGTTGCTGAAAACACCAGTCAGCTACACCCTTGTGTGGCCGTCTGAAGTGCTCCCAGATGCAAAGAATGCAGACACATTTCACACTCCCAGACTGCTTATGCGGTCTGTGGTGTAGCTGATCATGTTTTACATCGAAAGAAACCTTTAAGATCTCTCATGTTTTTTCCTTTTCGTGTCTTTATAAAGCTGCTGTGCAAAGATTACTTTTGATTTAGTGTTTTAGCATTGAAAAACATTGGGCTCGGTGTGTGAAAACAACATTAAAAGTACTGAACACACCTCCCTGAGGTGTGCAGATGAGGGTTTGGTTTTTTTTTTCTTCTTCTTTCAAGAAAACTTTCATGCCTTTATGGCCACAGAAAGAAGATGTTATCGCTAAAGCCGTGCACGGGGGGATTTGAATGTTCTGTTTCAAATGGCATTTGATAACATTGTCGAAATCCAAAGATGCGTTCCCCTTCTTTTGTTGCCTCACCTCCCTTTCTTATAACTCAAATATCCTCCTTTTTAAGAAAACATTGCCCTTTTTATTACTTCTCCACAGCTTTTTGCACCTCATTTTCTAAGTAGTCTTCAGTAAAAGCAAAGCAACAGGTCATCAGTGCGTCACACTGGTCTTTTGTTATGCTTTTTAGATTTAACAAATCATTATTTATCACATCCTATTTAATACTGGTAATTGTTTAGATTAACTGCTGAAATCTGTTGCGCTTCTGTTCTTTTTTCTTTTTTTTTTTACAATGATATTATTATCAAAATCAATTTTTAGTGGCATTTTGTGGGTTTGTAACATACTGCTTAATTTGTGTTACCATAGCAACTACAATGGGTTTACGCGCTAACAAATCAGAGCCAGTTTGCAGGCAGCTGTTAATGATATTAAGCGTGAGCTGCCATTAGCTTGTGCTCAGAAGTAAACGGTTGATGTGTACAGCAGAGCTCTAAAGAAGCACTTGAGTAAACAGACAGCATGAATGGAAAAAGTCAGGCTCTAATATGCATTTTTGTGTGTAATCGATGTAAAAAAAAGGGATTTGTTTTCTTTGAATGAGCCATCGACAAAAGCTTCATTTTCCTAATCTTGCACAAGTGCACTAAAGTTCTATGTTATTTTCATATAGAAGGCCTAGAAGAGAGCTCTGAGTCCTCCATGTTCCATCAAATATTAATCATAATAGTTGGTGAGACTCCCCATGAAGACAGAGGTGGTTCAGATGTGCCTCCGCCACGTTTTGTGGCCTTCTTGCTTCCGTGCATTTGTACATTTTCTAGGTGATTCTAGCGAGAGCCATAATTCCGGAACCATCAGCCCCAGAGAAATGTTTTTATAGAAGCAAATGAGGCACGCCATTTAGTAAATGGTCAAAGAGAGCAATTTCTATCAGCTGTGAGTGGGCAGGATGCAGAAATAAAGAGTGTTGGTTTGCACATCTGTTTTCCCAGTGTAGTAATATGAAAGTATGCACCCGTTGCCTGACTTGTCTGTGCCTTGTTTGCTGCACTTTTATCTGTGTTCATCTTTACTCGGCATCGACACCCACAGACACTCTAGTCTACAAGCCATTTAAGTAATGCGTCTGCTCCCAACTGACACACCTGCACGCACACGCACATGCACAAGCACACGCACACACACACACACACACACACACACACACACACACACACAGAACTACAGTGTGGAGAATGACTCAATAACACCAGGTCTCCAGACAGTGCTCAGAGGCATAGGTCGAGGGCAGAGGGATGAAAAACAAAAAGATAGTCAGTGGGAGAAAAACGATGTGTACGTGTGTGTGTGTGTGTGTGTGTGTGTGTGTGTGTGTGTGTGTGTGTGTGTGTGTGTGTGTGTGTGTGTGTGTGTGTGTGTGTGTGTGTGTGTGTGTGTTTGGGGGGGATGAGTAAAAACATGAGAGATTCATAGAAAAAGCAACAATAAAAGGAGATAGCTTTTCAGAAGACTAAATTTGTTCATGGAGGAAAGTGATTCTTTTTTCTCCTCTCCATTCCTTCTGTACTGATTTCTACATTTGTGGCTCATTTCTTTGTCCGAGTACATTTGCTAGTGCATCTTTGATGTAAAAGGGGTGTTTTTTTTTGTGTTAATATCAATAATGAACGCAAGAGAAGAGGCTGGAGCCACAGCAAACAGGGCAGCAAAGATCCAGAAAAGCTCCCTGACAGGAAAGTCTTTTCCAAGTCAGTCTCTCTTGTCAGTGTCTGTTTTTTTTTCCTGTCGTAGTTTCTCTTAATTTTTCACTTTGGTTAAGCCATATTTTGAACACTCAAACTCTCCACGTGGCAGGAAAAATCAACAACTGCTGAAAAACTTGGTGAAAACTGAAAGCAGCTTTTCACAAATGAAAATCTGGTTTGACGCTTCTAATAAACATTTCACTGCAAAGACCATTTGTAGAATTTCAAATTAAAATGAAGTAGCTGATTGATCTTATTGCCACACTGACTCAGATGAAACTTTGTTTTCAGAGTGGTGTAAATGTTATATGAGGCTGTCAGTCTTGGCTCCTGGGCCAGGAAGACTCAGCTCAGCTTGCTGTGATACAACTCTGCATTCCCATTATATACCTCACTACTATTTTTGTCTATAATTTTTGAGAATTATCCCACAACTATCTATTTTATTGAATTTTTCTTGATTGTCTCAACTGCTGAGAAGGCTCAGAAACACCGGGGTCGTCTTTAGCCTGCAGCATTTAAATTGAAAAGTAACTCGTAATCCGAGTGTTATCGGCTCTGATAAAGAGCAACCTCTGAGCTGTTAACTGCTGTCTTCACACTTAAAGCGAGTGCGATTTGTGATAACCTATGAGAAGCTCTCCAGCACCGTCTTGGACACGGTTACGGCCGATGAAAAGCAGAGACTTTTGTATGGGGACGGAAACTTTGACCTTTACATAGAACGAGAGCGTTAACCTCATTAAATGTCCAAGAAATGTTGCTTGAGGTTCAGATTTAAAGCTAAAGCTAATGGGTTTTTATCTGCCAAAAACAGTCCAAAGGTCGAAGCTGATATAATAATAGTTTCAGTTAATCAGCCGATAATCAGACCGCTGTTACATAGAAGGAGACAGTTATGTTCCCTCCTGTTTGTCTTTTGTCTTGAGATCACCCTGAAGATGAATGAATGCTCATTGTATTGAAACGATTGCATTCCCTGTGTTTCAGACAGGGAAGCCGCCTGTGGAGGATCTGTTCTCAGACCTGTGTGATGGACGACGTCTGCTGCAGCTGCTGGAGGGGCTGGTCGGACATCAGCTGGTATGAGCACGTCCGCTCGCCTGTCCTGAGTCACAGGCAGATTTGAACGGCGGTCTTGTCCTCCGTCATGTCAAAAACATATTGAAGTGAACGGTTTACCCGTGATGGTTAGAAGCACGGATGTTCATTTTTAGGGAAAGCAGAAGACAGCTGAAGGTATCCTGATACTTTATAGACTAAAGTATCGCTGAAATAATTGAAATCTATCAGCAGATCAATAATGACATTAATGTGACGTACATGTTTTAGAAAATGTTGCTTTTCTGTCAACAACTGACATTAGGAGACAGAAATGAATGAAAACATAGATTTCATTGGAGCAAAGAGGCACACTGCCAGATGGAAATAAGGCTGTTCCGTATTTTCAGATGTTTAGCAAGCACTGTTAGGGCCCGCTCGTTAAGACCACAACGAGGGGAGGGAGACACGCTACCAGCTTAATCAAATCATTTAACAATTTATTTCTGAAACAAAAACACCCAACAAAGGAGTATGGGAGGTGAGAATAAGAACCAGTGGTGTGAGTAAGTGCATGGATGAGGGGAGCGAAGGTATGAGGGATGTTGTGCAAAAATAACCATAACCCTGAGGTTATGGTTATGCAGAGGCAGGCAAAGAGGAAAAACGCTGGGTCAGGTGGAGCTTTATGGCCTGCAGATCACTGGCCAGGTGCTCTGATTGGGTTAGCTCCACCCTGCTGGAAACCTGCAACCCAGAGACAGCACACCAGCACCGCAACACCACCGCTAGGCTCAGGAGCCTCACAAGCACATACCGCTGTCCTGGTCCTGAGCTGTCCTGTGGACTCGGTGCAGGAGGTGGGCAGGTCAGGTCGCTGTCAGGCTCTACAACCAGCACCGTTGGCCCTGTGGTCCTAGGGTAACCATGGGCAAGTCCAAAAAGCTCAGACACGTTTTATTCTCATTATGTTGTTTATTCTGTTATGCAAAGTTTATTTTGATAATTTAGATTGATCATTAAGTGTTAAATAGATGGGCAGATGTTTATGTCAATTTTTATATATTTTAATTTTGATGTACGTATCTTGAATTTCTTTCACTTGAACACTCCAGATATTCTTCTTACGTTAAGTTTCTGCTCTTGTACTTTGCTGTTGCGACAGTGAACATTTCCCCGCTTTGAGACAACTAAAGGTTTCCTCATTGTCACTACTGCTATGAACAAATGCTTTTGTGCTTAGTTTGAGCCTCTTCAAGGTCTGCTCTCGCGCCAATAATATGCTCGTTGCGTGCCTGTGTTTGTGTGTAGGTGAGGTTGGAGAGAGGATTAACGCGTGTTCACTCGCTCAACAATGTCAATCGTGCCCTGCAGATCCTTCAGAAGAACAATGTGAGTATTCCTGCTATTATTATGCTACAGGCTGAATGAGCTGAGTGTCACTACTGCAACTATTGACCAATTAGCATATTTCAAAGGGTGCTTATCCATAGAATAAACCACTGAGTATGTACGGTATATACCAAGCTGTTGATATACTACCTATGTGAGACAGTTTCTAAATCTAAAGCTTTTCATTTTAAGCACATTTGCATTGTTGTTATCTCTCCTCTTAGGTTTTGTTGCGTTATTTTTTTTTTTATTTTTTTATTTTTTTAACTCTTGTGTTGTACACAGTGGAGCTAAGCAAGAAACCGGTTTAGATGCTACTAATCATGCAGGGAGAAAAGCATATACTGCTCTAATCTTCTCAGTGCTAAACAATGTAGTGTGGTTTTTTTTATGTTATTTAAATTG